>JASCZW010009052.1:0-45429 GCA_034211315.2 Aedes japonicus
ACAATGATAAATCATTCTAAAAAGATGTTTTGTGTGTTACTTGGGTCTGGATGGGGAGAGTGGGAATACCAGCTCTCCGTTGCTAACAGTTTGTGAATATATGTACCTCATGTAACCTCATCTAAGATAGCTCGCTCTTTTGACCAATTGTTCAATCTTGTTGTTGGAAGGAGATTCTTTATATCCCTGTGGATCCCTGTTGGCTATCAATCCATCCAACCCCTTTTTGGCCCTTTATACAATGGCATGATTAGGATAATCAGTGGTGATCAAAGCTAACAGCGAGGAGAGCCCATTGCTGTCGGACTTAGTTTCCGTGCTACAATGGGTGGTATATATCATTCATCGTTCATCTTACTTATAGATTATGTTTCATTTAGTTTTAATAAGATAAAGTTTACCCGGTAAAAAGAGCAAAAAAAAAAATCTTCCATTAGCCTCTCCGATTTGGATGAAGCTTTGCTCATAGTTTCAGTATGAGAAATCATGTTTGTTTTCAGTTGGGCAAAAGGCCAATTTTTTGGCTCAAGATACTTATTCAACAAGCTGCATGTGTTTTCATATTCATATTTTCAAAATTTCGTAACTCGCACACTGCTGTATGTAAATAATTCGTGCTTGAAAAGAAATCATAGATACTTAATTGAGCTATTTTAAAAAAAAAAAAAGTTCGCTGACAAAAAAATATTATTTACTTGAAAATAAAATTTGAAAATGAACATACCAATCATTTGTGATAAACGCTCGACGAAACATATCAATAAACAGACAGACGAAAAAAGAAAGTTTCCTTCATTCAAACTCCAACTTCAAACCGTATTGTTTAACGAATCCCTTGTTCGGCTGCAGCGATACGCTGTCAAAAGAATACACTCAAAACGGGTATAATCAATTCCGCTGTTAAAATTACCAATCTGAAATAAACCAAGACTGAATAAGGTGACACATATTGTGAGACACACTGTAGGTTCTCATCAACCTGACTAAATTGAGAAACTTAGTGGCACCTCTTGGTGCCATAACAAAACCATATTCATTGCTAGTAGCTTTCACATAACTTTAATAAAACTTAATAAAGCTGGATGGTTTTGGCAATGTTACTTGGGGTTACACACAAAGTGTGATGTTGGATCTTCATTGGTAAGACAAGGTCATTTTTAATAACTTTTAAGAGTCGTTTTGTATATACTGTAAGTGTTCCGCTGAGGCCTCTTGTATAAAATGGTGGAGGATATGTATTACCAAGGTTATTGAAAATCGTTCGAGTGCCTTTTTAAGCTAACAGCAAGAAAACTGTTTGGGCCAATCACAATGTGTGATGGTTGTGTTTTTATGTATTGAAAAAAAAAATTACAATCATGCTTGGCAGTCGATTTGGACCGATTGATACAAACAGTAAGTGTAATGTTAGTGATTCTCAAAAAGTGTGATGGTGGATATTTATTGGACAGGCAAGGTATTTTATATAACAATTAAGAGCCTATGCAAATATACGTACCGATTCGAACCACCAGTAACGATGCTGTTCATGGCACTCGTAAGGTATGAAGGTGTATTTAGTTTTGAAAACAAAGTAACTTTTGATAGAGCTTGAAAGCCATTTTGAGCCGATTTACACCATTTGTCATCTGTTGTAAACACTCGTAAAGTGTGATGAAACTTTTTGATTGGAATGAAAAGGATATTCAAAACGTTCAAAGGCTGATTGGTTGGCTTACAGGTAAATTTCAAAACTCTTAAAAGACAACGTGGGCTGATTTAAACCAACAGTAAATATGATGCTTGTGACATTCACAAAGTGTTTTAATTATTTCTGATTGGGAAGAAAAGTTTATTTCTAATATCGTTTAAGAGCCGACATGGACCAATTTAAGTAAATAGTATGCTGTTGATGTCACTCTTAAAATGTGATGGTGGCTTTTCATTTGGACGACAAGAATTTTTTGAATATTGCATGAGTGCCGAATTGGACTTTTGGTGATGATTTGTCAAGAAATATCTGCTTTTAAAAATTATATAATAACTGTAAAATCGCATTTCAAACACAATGTCGGATTTGCAGGAAGAGTGGATGAAAGTGTGAAAGAAAGATGGCGCAACTGTTTCACTGGGTTTAATTGATAGCGTTTAGTCCAAGGTGCGGACAATTAACCTAGAAGAATTAACCAACAAATCAACTGTGCAAAAAAATAGCTTATATGAGTTTGTTTATTCCCTGAGAGTTTCAAAAATAACCGACGTAAAATGAATTTTTGGTGATCTTTGGTCTGTTGCATTTTTTTCGAGTAAATCTTTTACTCTGCTATAGATATTAAAGCCAACCGTCACCTCTGAGTTATTTTGAAAATCGCCAAAGATTTCATTTGTCCTACATGTCTATGCGGTCTTTATTGCTTTCAGGATCAATTCTTGAATTTGCATCAGTGGTTTGGTAACCGTATGAAGTTGTGGGGAACTCTAGGATCAAATCTGTGCGTAAATTTGTTCGTTGGCATGACCCAATAGACCCTCCGCCTTACGAGCACTGCTGTGCATTACTGGGCATTGAACCATTGAAATTTGGTGCCAAAAAACTCCGTGCTGAAATTGACAGCCCTGCCTTATTGGAGCGAGGATTTATGCGACAAGCTGCACCAAGAAATATTCTTTATGGCTCCAATATCCCCTGAACTCAATGAGCAGACGATTTCAATTACGATATCAGGTTGTTGATTTTAACTTGTCTACAAATAACTTCAATCAACGCTTACGATCCCTAAGTATATTTATTTACATGGCATAACGTCACAATACTCTATCATAGAGTGATACACAATATCCCTCCATAATGCCCGATTCGTGGCTGCTCCTGTACAATCTCTTGGGCATCTTGTACCTCCTAGGTCTTGCTCCACCTGTACCAAACGAATTCCCATCGAACACCATTTTTGCAGGATAGTTGCCCGGCATTCTCGCAACATGTCCTGCCCAGCCTATCCTTCCAGCTTTTGCCACCTTATAAATACTGGGTTCACCGGCGAGTTGCGCAAGCTCATGGTTCATCCTTCGCCTCCATAGTTCGTCCTCCTGTACTCCATCAAAGATGGTTCTTAACACCCGTCGCTCAGAAACTCCGAGTGCTCGCAGCTCCTCTTCAAGCATTGTCCACGTCTCATGCCCGTAGAGAACAACCGGTCTTATTAGCGCTTTGTACAGAATGCACTTCGTACGGGAGCGAAGCTGGGATTTAGTACATTTAATTAAGACCATGTTGGCAGATGATGAAGAAATTATTATTATTATTATCATTAATGATGGAGATGATGATGCTACAGATTGATTGAATCAAATAGTCTATAACGCACATATCCGAGTGTGTGAATGTCAATGAATGTGGAAGGAACTTCGACAACTAGATACTTTACCAAAGGCAGCCTTTCACATAAATAAAATCCTAAAGAACTTTTGTACAACGTAAGCTTTGCTACCGTTGGGACCAATGTGCCGAGGTTTGATTCGTTCATGAATATTTCAACTCTTTGTATAATCTTAGGAGCGCTCGACGAGTCTTCGAATAAAAGCCAACCATCACTTAACAATATGTCAAAAATGGCCGTGCTTTGAGTTAAATGTTAAGACAAAAGCGATATCTACATGTTGGGTCGATAAAATATTGTATTGATCGAATAATCTACCAAGGTTTAGACATTAAACTAACTACCAGCAAACTCTCTTCGTTGCTTTTTTTTCAAGCAGTAAAAAGTTGAAGTGACAAGTAACTAACATGTAGCATCAAATGTTTGATTACAAATTGGATTCAGACCAAAGCTCTAATCATCATTGGCTCAAACCAAATTGCGAGCGTCGAGCTCAAAGTCGATCTTTTAGCATCCTCAGAAATAACTTATTTCTGGAAATATACGATTTATGTAGACAAAAAATAATTAATATTAACAAGCGCGTAAAATTTCCCCTACTTTAATTTCAAGCCAAAGGCGATGTAAACAACAAAATTGTTTGCAATTTTTCATGCAGCATACAACAATGTTTGCAATCTTTCATGCAACAGACTAGATTTAGGCGTTATCTGGCTTAAGTTTACATGAAACACACCATTATCTTCTGCCAAATATAGCATTCCCTTTATGTGCATTATGTAACGCAAAAAATTCAATGTTTCTTTTTATCTGTGTACAGAAAATTGATAAAAATTTGCGAACGATTTCAAAACGCGCCGTGAAGCACATTCGATGAGAAACTGACAGTGCACATGCCATGTGAAGTTTACATGAACTTGAGCATGAGCATGATGAAGTCGAGCCTGTCATGTTGTTTATCAATTCAAAACAAATTTTTAGGTAAACAAACCGAAAAATTCAAACTTTACGACGAAATCACACCTCTCCTTACGATTCATCGGATTTTTACCGGAAGATAAGCACAGAATACAACAACATTCTAAAACGCCAACCAAATATTGTTTTTCTTCAAGATACGCTGGCAGGCCCCAAGCCATTCCAAAACAGACGCCGTTACAAATTGCATCATTTCGGTGGCTGGTTTTTATTTGGATCCTTTTCCCTGCCCCTAAACTCGCCTTAATAGCCGAAAAAATACCCATTTACCTGGATAAACAAACCCTTTTCTGTTTTGATCCCGCGCCTGAGTCGAAATTTACGAAAACATCCTTCCAACCGGCTGGCATGAATTGCCTTGGCCACTTGTTCCCGTTTTGGTCCTCAACTCGCCTAATCAAATCGGAATCGAAATTGTGCACGGTCACTGCGCGGAAAAAAAAACCCGGGACCCACGCACATCCACAAGGAGCGAAGTGTGAACATAACTGTGAACTCATTTTCGTTTCCCTTCATTTTTATTACTCAATCCCGACTGAATTATTGTCGACGGCGGATGTTTCGAGTCAACCGTTGGCGAATAAAAACTGGGAAAATGTGAACCCGTTGGCCCCACAATCGAGGAAGGCCGTGCGTGCAAATAAAAATAAAATAAACAGTCTTCGGTCCCGTTTGCCTGGGAACCATTTAGGTTGAAAAGCCGACGGAAGGAGGAGTAGGCCATGTTTCAACCAGGAAATACGTTTCTTTCAAGTGCATTTTGTTTACCAGAAAAACCCCCTCTCTCGAACCAGTCAGTGAATAGGAACACCGGTTTGCATGTTTCCGGACGTGAAACATCACTTACGTAAATAGATATCCTTGCCATATCACGTCCGACCATTACACCATTTAGCAAAGCTTCCTCGTGAATCCGACCAGTCGAGTCCGGGTCCGGTGGTGGGCCGAGTTGACGATGACGACGATGGATTGCCGGGAAAATCAGCCTATCACTCGACGCACTTAAATTTGATACTGATGGCTGCTTCGCGTCTGAAATATTAATGTCCATAGCAGCACACGGCTCGCTCATCGCCGGCCATAAGGATATCTGTTCGAGTGCGGTTGGTCCTGCGAACGGCCCACGTAGGCCGGATAACGGGAGGTAAAATAAAACACAACCTAAAGAAGATATTAGATAGTCATTCAGCTAGTTACATTTTTAATAGGAGAATAATGGCTATGGTCGTGTTTGTGCCCTCCTGTGCCTCCTCCAACCTGGTGTGGCGGAGGTCACAGCCCGGAACGATGTGATGGTTTACGCACCATAAAAACACACTTTGGAATATACGTGACTACAAGTGGTTTGCTCTCTTGGTGGAACGGGAAGCCGAAAAGAGTGTGACAGAGCAGAGCACTCCTCCTGTCGAAGTGGCAGTGGGATGGCGAAAATATGTTCTTAATTACCGTCACAAAGTACGATTTATGGACCATTGATTCTTTGCCTTCGGTACGTGACGTGTGAGTGTGGCTTTTTGGGAAACCGAGTAGTCAGGAACAACGACGATGGCAGCTTTCTCGCTCGAACGGATGCGTAAATGTTTGCCGCTTAGGGTGGTTTTGCGGTCTGGTGAGTTCAAAAGGTGATGCCTTCAAAGGATTTTGAAAGTAAGCAAGATCTGAGTGAATTTTTTGGGGACTATAGTTATTTGTAAGAAGTTTGTATAATGATTAAATTTTAAATGTCTAATGGAAAGCTAATTACAGACTTTTAGGAGGTTCAAACTTTATTCTTTGGATGTTCCAAAGGTGATGCAATGGTCTGCAACGAATCAATTCAAGTACGGAATTCTGAATTCTTTGAATTCTGCCCACTTTCTAGTGAGGTACAGAGAAAGGATCGACGTTCAAGAGCACACCTGATTAAGCACGATCGTATCTAGGATAGGGGAATTGGCTCTAAATCGGGTCTAAGGACCTGGGATTGGACCTATTGCTTTGAATTTGAGGCAGATATCCTCACACCAGTTTATCGTGAAATTCAAAAACATACATTAGTTTGGCTCGTTACATTGGCTCGATGACTCATCAACATTAGAAAAATTGAACGACAGGCCATTTTTATCGATAGGGGTAGCTCTAGATCCATAGACTCAACATAGAGCCATTTCACCTATTTATCGATCATTGTAATCGAAAAGTACCACTAAAAAATCAAAATTGCAGAAAACTATCGAAATCCTGATTTTTTTGCTCTGCAAATTTATTAAATAATCTAGATTTCAGTTCCAGCAACCGTCGGTGGTTCTACGTACTTATTGGTGGAATACTATATATCAGTTCGCCTCCACTTGTTATTGTTTTTGGGAGGAGCAAAGCCAGGGTGTTGGTATAACCTAAGGAACGCCTACTGGGTGGGAACACAACGTAATTTAGGTCTTCAACCCCTTCAATCTTCAGCAACGTTATTCAGTAGGACATTGATGAAAAGTTTAGGATTCTCTCACTACGTGGCACTAGTGTGGTAATAGTTTTCAGGAATATACTATATCATAGCATCCTAGGATAGAACGTTTCTGTCTTCGAACATGTTGTTCACTGTGTTACTAGGGGGTCAGACGGACCCTCCTTCAATGCCCTCGATCCATGGTCTAAGCCACGGGGACCATTGAGGGTGGGCTCGCAAGGCCTCTTTTGTTTCGACTGGCTAGCTCGAGCTTGAGGCCTTTTTACACTCAGGGTCGGCTTTTTTTCAAGGATTGCTATTCAAGGGACCAAATAAATACAACTCAGCCCGATTCCTTTTTAAATTTATTTTTAACCAACTTACAATTTTGGGGTGTGTGTGTGTGTGTGTGTGTGTGTGTGTGTGTGTGTGTGTGTGTGTGTGTGTGTGTGTGTGTGTGTGTGTGTGTGGTGTGTCGATGTGCCGGCCGGCTGCTGCTGGATCTGGGCGCGCGTGGTTTACGTCCGATGATGGGTCGGGAAGGGCTTTCGTCCGACTTTGGCGGGTTTTCCGAATACCGTTAACTTCTCGGGGTATGTGTTGGGTGTCATTCCGTTGGTCGATTCCCTGGGATATGTGGGTCGGGTTGCTTTAACTAAGCGCTATAGGGTCCTATTCATAAAGTTTTAGGTTAGGAGTAATTAGTTTAAGGAGCTACTGGGTCGGTTTTATCCAATTGAAGGCTATAAATGCCTAAAAGTATACCTGATTGCTTAAATCTCCACGTACACAGTTTGGTATCACTTCTCTAGATTTTTTAATGAAGCTTTAGCTCTAATGGCTCAGATGGTCTGTTCCTTATGGCGTTCGATATCTTAAAGAGACCAAACCTTGTGATAGATCTACCCAGTAGCTTACCCTTTTCATTATTTACTCCTTCACTCTTTATGCTTCCTTTCCACAACTCGCGACAATTCTTTTGATGGCTCCCATGTAGCAGATTTTAGTGTGTTTTGTGTTGTGTGTACTAAACTCGTGCTATTACAAATTTTGTTCTTTTTCCCGATTATTTAAATGTTTTATTCATCGTGTGCATGCTTTTTTTCAAATAGACATTAATAATTACAATCAATAACAAAAACCTAATTCTAGAACACTAAAAACATAATTATAAACTACTAGCTGAACCCGGTGCGTGCGCTGCTACGCTTGCAACTAAATGAAGGAAAATTTAATATAACTGGCACGTTTATGATTTTTTTCGAAATGAAGTTTTTTTTCTCGACTAAGCAGGGGTACAAACTTCTATCAAAACATGCTTCTCATCCGAGAAACACACGTTTTGTGTTTAAGTAAGCTGGATAATTCTCATTTTTGGTAGAAATTTGTGTTTCATTTGTATGGGAGCCGTCCCTTCCAGAGGGGAGTGGTTTCTCAAACCACCATACAATCATTGCCTTCAAAACCCCCCACATTCCAAATTTGGTTCCATTTGCTTGATTAGTTCTCGAACCATCGCACTGGGCTCATCGATTATAATAAAAATTTGAGTTTCATTTGTTTGAAGCCTTCAGAAAGGGGAGGGGTCTTTAACTACCACAGAAACACTTTGCTTGATGAGTTCTCGGGTAATGAAGAAATGTGTGTCTCATTTGTATGAGAGCGCCCCTTCCTGAGAGTGTAGGGGTCTCAAACAATCATAAGAACCTTCCCCAGCCCCAAAAACCCCTTCATATAAATTTTCACGTTGGTCGGTTCAGAACTTCTCGAGTCTATAAGGGTCTGACAGACAGACAGACAGACAGAAATTCATTTTTATGTATATAGAAATCTAGCCTCCAAAACCCCCATATGCTAAAAAGGTTTCATTTACTTGATTAGTTCTCGACTTATGTATAAATTTGCTTTTAATTTGTATGGAAGCCCCCCCCCCCCCCCATTTCAAGTGGGGAGGGGTGGTGAAGTGCCATAGAAACATTTCTTGACTCCAAAAACCTCAACATGCCAAATTTGGCATTTGATTCATTGGCTCTCGAGTTATGTTAAAAAATATGTTTCATTTTTATGGAAGTCTCCCCTTCCAGAAGGCGGAGGGGTCTCAAACCACCTTAGAAACATTTATTTCCTTCAAAAACTTTCACATGTCAAATTTGGTTCCATTTGTTTGATTAGTTCTCGAGTTATGCAGAAATTCGTGTTTCATTTGTATGAGAGACCCCTTTTTCAGTAAGCGGAGGAGTCTCAAACCACAATAGAAACTTTTCTTGCCTTCAAAAACTTCCACATGCCAAATTTGGTTCCATTTACTTGGTTAGTTCTCGAGTTAGGCACAAATTTGTGTTGTTTTTGTATGGAAACCCCCCTCCCTCCCCTTTCCAGATGGCGGAGGACTTTCAAACTTCCATAGAAACATTTTGTGCGTCCAAGAACCTCCACATGCCAAATTTGGTTCCATATGCTTGATTAGTTCTCGAGTTATGCACAAATTTGTTTTTCATTAGTATGAGAGCCCCCCTCTTACAGATGACGGAGGGGTCTCGAGTTACTTTCGAAACATTTCTTGCCTTCCAAAACCTCTACCTGTCAAATTTTACTTGATTAGTTCTAGAGTTATGCAGCAGCTTGTGTTTCATGTTTCATTATGGGAGCCCCGCCTCCCCCCTACCAGAGAGGGCGGAGGGGTCTCGAACAACCATAGAAACATTTATTGCCTTTAAAATCCCCGCTAGCCAAATTTGGTTCCATTTGCTTTATTAGATCTAGAGTTATGAAGAAATTATAGTTTCATTTGTATGACAGCACCCCTTCTAGGAGAGGGGAGGGGTCTCAAACTACCATAGAAACATTTTTAGCCACCAGAAATCCCCACATGCCAAATTTGGTTCCATTTGCTTGATTAGTTCTTGATATATGCAGAAACTTCTGTTTTATTTGTATGGCAGCCTCCCTTTCTAGAGAGGGGGGGGGGGGTCTCAAACTACCATAGAAACATTGTTTGCCT
This sequence comes from Aedes japonicus, assembly GCA_034211315.2. Classification (NCBI taxonomy): domain Eukaryota; kingdom Metazoa; phylum Arthropoda; class Insecta; order Diptera; family Culicidae; genus Aedes; species Aedes japonicus. Next base: position 9,761 of record JASCZW010009052.1, read on the forward strand.
CCAAAAACTTCCGCATGCTAAATTTGGGTTCCTTTGCTTGATCAGTTCTCGAGTTATGCAGAAAAATGTGTTTCATATGTATGGGAGCCCCCCCCCTTTCAGAGAAGGGAGGGGTCTCTTTTTATCTTAAAAATATTCCCTGGCCTCAAAAACCCGTGCATACAAATTTTCATGCCAATTGGTCCTTCCGCTCGCGAGTTAAATCGTGACAAAGGAAACCCCAACTCACTTTTATTATATAGATTTCTGCTCGACAAACTTCTAAAGATTTTATTTCCAACGGTAACAAGTGGGTCAAGAGCTTATGAATGGTGATAAGCAGCTCAAAATTATCTCGCTACACGGCACTAGCGTGCCAATTAGAAGGACGACTACGATGGGCTGGGCATGTCGTAGGAATGTCGGACGACAGCCCAGTTAAAATGATTCCCGAAAACGAACCAAGTACAAGGAGAAGAGGCACACAACGAACAAGTTGGATCGATCAAGTAGAGGGTGACCAGCGGACCCTCCGCAGACAGCGAGGCTGGCGAGGTACAGCCAGGAACCGAATACAATGAAAACAATTTCTGTGTACATCAGAGGCCACACCGGCCTTGGTCTGATTGGAAGGGTAAGTATAGCTGGGCATTCTGAACATTTGGAAAGATATTGTCTTTGGATAAGTTTTTCAGTGGAACAAGACTCTTTCATTGATGATCAGAAGTTCACAATCTTTCCGCTACAAAGTGCTGGTGTGGAATTGAGTTTCCTGACCAGGCTATAACTTCGCATTTCGACCATTGAAAAGGTTTCTGTCTTCGATAAGGTTAACAAGAAAATGAGAAGAAGAATAAGAAATTTTGATTTAATTCCTGACAGATACTCGTATTTTGTCTACACAGCAAAAAATAATTAATTTTAACAAGCAGGTAAAATTTCCACTCGTTTAAATCTACGCCAACGGAGACGTGAACAACGAAATTTTTCATGCGCCATACAACAATGTTTGGAATCTTTCATACAACAAGCTAGATTCAGGCGTAATCTGGCTTAAATTCAAATTATATATCCCATTATTTTCCGCCAAATCTAGCATTCTCTTTATGTGCATTAGATGTCGCAAAAAAATCAAAGTTTCTTTTTATCTGTGTACAATATGCAGACATTTTCAGTGCCGTGTACTTCTACTATCTTACCTTTCCGAAGTCAAATACAAAGAAATCATTTAATGTCTTCCGCTTTTTTCCTAACAACATGAAAATATGCTGTTGAAACTGAAATATAAAAGTATGAGTGCTAGCTGAAGTGAAAAATGCAGTCAAAATTCATGGTAAGTGTTAAGTTTGAAGCGTAATTAAAAAAAGAAGTGACAAGTAAAATTTCAACTACCACTGCAACTGAAATCAAAAATTGAGCAAAAAAGTGAAGTAAAATCGTAGTGAATTACTAAATAAAGAAAACCCGTTAAAGGTTTTGAATGTCAGAAGTAATAAGTATTTAATTCGAAAGCCAAAAGTGATTTGCAAAAGCGAATGTAAATTGATATACGACGTGAAAGGAGATGTAAACAATTAAGTAATAGTTGAAGCAAAATGTTAAAGATTTAATGAAAACTGAATTGTAGAGTAATTTAAAAGAGGAAAATGAAACAAAATGTGAAAGGAAAAATGAAGCAAAAGTAATTGATACGTGAAAACCAAAGAAAAAAAAATTAGAATGAAAATGGAAGTGAACTCTAAGAACTTGATGTCTACTAAAACTCAGGTTTAAATGTCATGAGATTGAAAATTGATGAGAATAGGGAAACCAAAACTGAAGTCTAGTTGCTACATGCAACCAGTGAATCAAAAAAAAAAATTAATGAAGTCAGCTAAAGCGAAAAGTCAAATATGGATATAAAGTGAAAAGTAAAAAGGCGAAGGAAGCGAAAAGTTACGGGGAAGATGCAGTATGTATGAAGTGAAGTTTAAATCGAAAGATCGAGGATAACGTAAAAGTGAACTAGAACGTGAAGTGATATGTAGTGAACAAAATTTAACTGATAATGAGCTCGAGCATGGTCATCAGCAAATTGGGCACCCGTGGTTTTCTACATCGTGATTAATCGAAGTCAGTTTATGCTACAAAGAGAACCTACAGAACTTGAGCATAGTGAATCCTTCTCAATAAGCATTCGGTGGTGTCCTTATGTTATTGAAGGATCAATAACACGTGGTTTGATCAATTCGAGAAGGAAAGGAATGTTAGTTCGATACTCGTTACAACTAAAGACCGTAATCACTACTTCAGGTTTTTTTTTTGTAGGTTTCATTTTGGTAGATGAGTGAAACTGTTTATCCGTATTTAATTATTATTTTTCATAAATAACATTTTTTGAAGATACAAAACAGAGATATATAAATATAAGAACCGATGTAGACCAATTGTAGGGATGCCGTTGGGGTCACTCACAAAGTGTAACGTGTAACGATGGTTTTTCATTGGAAAAAAGACAAGGTAAATCATAAGTACATTTGAGAGTAGATTTGGCCACATTGAAACGAACAGTGAAGATGCTGTTGGGTTCACTCAATAAAAGTGATGGTGGTTTTTCGTTGAGAAAACAAGATAAATTTGAAATAAAGCTTGAAAGCCGATTTGGCTTCATGTAAACCCACAGTAAAGATATGATTCAAAAATGAATATTCAAACAGTTTCTGCAACAGAAAAAAAAATAAGAGCAAAGTTTAGTGAAAATTGAAATCAAAAATGAAATAAAGATAAACATTAAAAGTAATAAATGAGTCAAGTAATAAATGTTACTCATTAAAAAATGATTAATAAAGTTAAAGAAAGAATGGGATAAAAACTAGAAATTTATTGCGAGAGCAAATGTGAAGTGAAAAATGATGTGAAAAAGATATAAAAACAGAAGTGAAGATTGATCTGTAAAGAAAAAACCTAATGAAAATTTTAGTAAAGTTATGTGAAGGGTTAATTGAAAAGTGGAACCAAATATGAAGGATAAAGCTTAGTGACATGAAAGCGATGAATGAGTGAAAATTAAAAATCAAGGGAAAATTGCATTGAAAGATCATAAGTGTAATTCAAATTGAGACTTGAAAAAGGTATCGAAACTTCAAATAAAGTCGCATGAAAGTAAACCAATTATAAAGTAAAAAATTCAGTGGCAAGTTGAAAAAAAAAGTGGTGGTGGAAGCTCAGATAAAATGTTAACTCTTTGGGCGTTCATTTAAAAACACCACCACCTTTGAGGACTGGCGCTTGAACCTAGCTATCTAGAGAAAATATTGATGCAGAACCCGTAGCTTCTGGGAAGCTAAGCCCTGGTCCTTCGGAAAGTTGGGGGTTGGTGTCAGGCCCTCCGAACCAAACCATAAAAAAAAATCTACCAACGGAAAGTCAACTAGGAAATACGGACTGGAACAATTGAAGGCCACAGCGACGAAAAAGGACTTCCACTTGGCAACTTGGTACGTGGAATTGTTCATCTCTCCTCTTCATCGGATGATCACGCATAATCTCCGATGGAATAGGAACTCGGTTAGTAGCCGATCGACGAAAGAATCTGCAGGTTGGGGATCAAGGGTTGGTTTTTCAACTTTAGCATAATCAAAGTGCACAGCCCACACTCCGGACGCACTGATGATGACAAGAACGCATTCTATGTGCAGCTCAAACGTGAGTACGACCGCTGCCTAAGCCATGACGTCAGCATCATTATAGCACACCTGAATGCTCAGGTTAGCCAGAAGAAGGAGTTCAGACCGACAATTACCGATAGTTACCTCAGAACGACCTAGAGCAACTGAATAGACCGGAGTCGCACGTCATTATCGGACGAAGGTGAGCTCGATGGGGCCGCTCTTGAGAACTGCTGGAGTACTGTCAAAGCAGCCATGAACAGTGCAGCTGAGTACATTGTCGAGTACTTAGAACGGAGACGACGGGATGATTAGTTTGATGAGGAGTGTAGAGAGATTTTGCACGGATGCACCACAGGTGGCAATGCTGCAGGTGGCAACCAAAGCAAGCGTAAACAACGACATTGTTTGCAATCTTTCATACGCCCTACAACATTGATGGAAATCTTTCATACAATAGACGCGATCTAGACGATATCCAGCTTTAATTTACACTAGATATCCCAGTAATTTCTGTCAAATCTAGCATTCCCTTTATGTGCATTAGATAGCGTAGAAAATTCAATGTTTCTTTTGATCTGTGTAGTCATATGTAAGGGATGCCATTCAACAGCTCAAGAACACTAAGGCAGCTGGAAAGGATGGTATCGAAGCTGAACTCATCAAGATGAGCCCGAAAAAAATGGCCATTTGTCTGCACCGGCTGAGTAACCATCTGGGAGACAAAACAGCTACCTAAAAGAAAGCGACAAGTTTGAGTGTTAGTGGTATACCTTTCTTGAACGCAAGTTTACAAGCATAGTTAAGGCAAAAAAACTTGGTTACTGGCGGAATTTTGTTAATGGGTTATCAATGTCATTGGAAACAACCTGCTGGACCTTACTAATGAATCGCTGCAAACTGGGCACGTGCCACAAGTTTGGAAGGAACCTTTAGTTATTCCCATTCAAAAAGTCGCTGGAACAATTAAAGCTGAAGAGTTTCGTCCTATTAATATGTTGCACACTTTAGAAAAAAAAATGGAACTTGTTGTAAAAGACCAGCTGTTAACGTATTTAAATAGTATCGCGAAGGTCATTCCTGTGAAACAGCGTTAAATTTAGTGTTAGCAAAATGGAAAGAAAATGTAGTGCGTAAAGATACGATTGTTGCTGTTTTTTTGGATCTCAAACGCGCTTTTGAAACGATTTCTCGGCCCTTGTTGTTAGAACCAATCAAGTGCTTTGGATTTTGGGGTTCTGCATACAGATGGTTCGAAAGCTATTTATCTGACAGAACTCAACGAACGGCTTTTAATAATTTTGTTTCGAGCCCTGTGGAGAACAGCCTTGGCGAACCACAAGGGAGTGTATTAGGGCCCATTTTATTCATTCTATATATTAATGACATGCGACGAGTCTTGCGATTTTGTGATATTAATCTTTTTGCTGATGATACCGTGTTGTTCATTGCAGCTAAAAGCCTTGAGGAGGCCGTTTCACATTTGAATGCAGATTTACGTTCTCTAAGTAGATGGATAAAGTACAATCAGTTGAAATTGAACATAAGTAAAACTAAATTCATGTTAAATTCGCGGAATCGAGTTATCGAAGACGTCTCTGTTAAAACTGATGATGGGACAATTGATCGCTTTCGTGAGATTAAATATCTTGACGTGATTATTGATGATAGATTTGACTCGCACATTGACACATGTCATCAAGAAAATAGCCAAGAAGTACGGTATTCTCTGCCGATTGAAAAACGATTTCACTATTGCTAGTCAAATACAACTGTACAAATCAATCATCTCTCCTCACATAGAATTTTGTCCCTTCCATTTTGTTTTTAGCTAATCAAACACAAAAATCGAGATTACAGCGTTTGCAAAATAAGATAATGCGTTTGATCTTGAGATGTAACAGATGTTATCGGTGAAGCAGAGAGTTGTGTATTTGACAATGGTGTTCATTTTTAAAGTAATAAACGGTTTACTGCCTCAATATTTGTGTAATCGAATTGAAAGAGGAAGTGATATTCATAGATATAACACTAGACACGCGGATGATGTTAGAACACCATATTTTTTGTACGGAGCTTCACAAAATTCGTTGTTTTTTAAAGGTACAAATGTTTTCAATTCGATACACATCAAACGTGCAGCAACACTAACAGATTTTAAGAGACAATGTATTTCACACATCAAAGCTGCCCTTTGAACAGCTAACGGGTGGCATTTAAAATATTGGAATTATTTCGAGGCCTCTATGCTCAACAACAAACGAGCTCAGAGAGAAATAAGAGTGTGTAATACTGTGTATGCGTTAGCTCTTTCTCTCCTCTTTCTGCTAGTATTTTCTGTTTTGTTTATGCTTGCTCAGTTTAGCTCAAAATGCCGTCGAAACAAGAAGTATTTCGCGAGCGCGTTGTACAGTTCTACGAACTGCACAGAAATCTCGGCAAAACGTATACGGTACAACATTTTGAAAGCGAAAATGTTGCGACTTCGACTGTTTACCATATCCTAAGATCCCCAACAACTGCTCGCAAGCAAGGTAGTGGAAGACCAGCCAAAATTATGGACGCAAAAGGACTTCGTTCTCTTTCTCGTGCCTTCAACAACAAGAATTCACTGAGCCAACGGGATGCCGCAAAAAAGTTCAACTGTTCTCACCAGTACATCTGCAAAACATTGAAAAGAGTCGGAATAAAGTGCCGAAAGAAGACACGAGCCCCGGAATATACTGATGCACAGATTTCAACGCTGAAATCCCAATGCCGTTGGTTGATTAAAAACTATTCCGGAAAAAGTTTTGTTTTGGACGACGAAAGCTACTTCCCTCTTTCGAAGACGCAGATTCCCGGAAACGATCGATAATATTCAACGGATAGTTCTACTACAATTCCGAACATAAAATATAAGTTTAAACATAAGTTTGAACAGAAAGTGATGCTGTACATTGCCATTTCCGAGAAAGGCATTTCTAAGCCATGGTTCAAGCCCTCTGGTTTGGCTATCAATCAAGATGTGTACCAGAACGAATTTTTGAAGAAAATTTTGATCCCGTTTCTACAAAAACATCATGCTGATGGACAATACGTGTTTTGGCCGGATGAAGCGTCATCGCATTACGCCATAAAAACACAATCGTTTCTGAATACCCATTCGATCCCATTTGTACCCAAAAACCACAACCCGACAAATCTGCCGCAGTGTCACCCAATCGAAGATTTCTTCGGGGTTTTGAGTTCCTTGGTGTACAAAAATAACTGGAGAGCCACGAATTGCAAACAGTTGATTGGTAGAATCAAGAGATGCATTCGCAAAGTTGACATGGAGGCCGTACAACGCTCCTGTTCCGACATCAAACGGATGCTTCGCCGAACATCCGATTACGGACCGTTTTCAAATGTTCACTATTTTTTTTCAACAATGGACAATGTATTTGAATAAATCAGATCTTCTTCAACTATGTTTGTCTTTTTTTGACAGCTTGAGAAAGAAATTCCAAAATTTTAGTTGCCACCCGTTACTCTGTTAACTTTTTACTCTTGACTAATTGTGTATCTTGACGATGTTATTTCAACGGATATTTTTGTATGGTTTATTGTTAAATGTTTTATATTTGTCATGGGGCACAAACAAACTATAATTTTCGCCTCGATGATCATTAGGATTTAAAGTTTTTATTTTGTTATTGTATTTTAAAGTAGTTTTTATTTTTTGTGTAGTCTTCAAAAGTTTGAGCCTCGTGCGCGGTATACAGGTATAAAGGACTTCTTTTTGAACTAACAAAAAAAATTGGCCTTTGATGCTTGAGAAGATGTCATAAAATAGTAGTTGGTTATCTGGCTGATTGTCAGGGAATTTTGTGTCAATTCCGTTATGGTAGTAAGTAAAAGTTTGACTAGAGCCGGTCCAGGATTTTTTCGGTTTGGAAATTTTCTCGATTTCCCTGATTGGGGATATCCTTGGTCAGCCCAAAACTAATGTGGCGGTTCCATAAGTGTTGGAACCTCATTGACTCTGTAGCGGGCAGGATCGGATATTGGCTTGATAATGTCCTTATATGGGATTCTGTGATTTGAATTTAATAGGATTCTCTGATTGCTGCGAACATTTGTTGTTGACATCAATAGCTTTTCACAATTATATCGCTGTATAGCAAATTAACAGTTTTGGAAGAAGTTTATATCTGTAGATGAAATCAGTTTGTTTTTTGTTTTCCATAACTGGTTGAATTGTTTTTTAAATAAATTATCTAAAAGATAAATCGTCTAACTCAAACCTTTGTAGGGGTAAGTGGCGGGACCATCATCATCATAATCATCACAAGAAGAAGATAGTCATTTTTGAGAAAAATCCCAATCCTTCTGTACGAAATGTGACTCGCAATATTGTCAAGTCAAAATCATACGTGCAAAATGTGAAGCAGAGGTAAGAACCGAAAAAGGTGCCCAACCGTGAGAACAAGCAAAATTTCACTGAAAAAAGTCGTGCTATAGAGCTTTACACCAATTTTTTGCATACATTTTCTTGTATCATAATGGACGACGAAATATACGTACTCGAAGACTTTAAATAGCTTCCGGGTTTGATTTTTATAACACAAAGCAAAGGAACGCCATTGGCGATATTTTCCGGACAAAGAATGTGTCCATGTTCCCGAAGAAGTATTTGATTGGGCAGGTCATATGTAGTTGTAGTCGAAAATCTGAAAGTTTGTCGCTACCGGCACTATCAATAAGGATGTGTACGAGAAAGAAAGTCTGCAAAAGCGGTTGCTACCGTTTATCAGAAGCCACGACTCTCCAGCTCTGTTTTGGCCTGATTCGGCCTCTTGTCGCTATAAGGTACAAGCGGTCAAATGCGTGCCAAAAAATAAGTACTGGGCTCTAGTTAAGCGGAAACTCTTCGAAACTAAGAAGAAAGCAAATGGTATCGATGATTTCAAGAGAAGATGAAGAATCGTCACGGCGGGTATTAATTAACAATTTCAAATGAAGGCATAACTCTACTATTAATACCGATAAAACCGATATTAACAATCGGTTTTGATGAATTAGGTGTGTTGGGGAGTCTCCCAACCACTATCTCTGGTTTTCCACTGCCCGGTGAACGTATTCTTCCGTCTATAATTCAGTCATCAAATGACCTTTCTTCGCACAAATACTGTCTTGTTCCATCCCCAACACTACATTTATTATTCTTCTAGAACACTACCGGTTTACTATAAAAACACTACATTTATTTAACTAAACTACATTTATTCTTTAAAACTAAACACAAACTTCACGGAGTTCGCCTCCGGTCAACCGATCGCTAAAATTGCACTTTTGCACACTGTCTGACCTACTGACCTAGTTATTAATGTTTTCCTTCTAATCTTATCTTCTACTTCCTACTCTATCCCGACAAACTCTCTTCCACTCTTCGCGTTTCCCATAGGTAGTGGTGAGTGACCGTGGCCAACCGGTTCACTATTACTGACTCCTAGGCAAACCGATTGGTAGCACAGTAGAGTCGCTAAATCCGCATACAGTCGATTCAGTCGGCTGCATCCATTCGCTCATGTTACTCGCAAACAAGGTGTAAATTTTTGTTGCTGCTTTTATTTTGATGTCCAAAATTCAAAATGGACAGGCTTTGATAGCCGATTTACCAATAAATCTAAAGTGTCTCAATAAACATCGAGTCACCCTCTTTAGTTCATGTGTTGTGGCTGTCTAATCAGTGTTTTTTTAAGTCCACTTCATTATGCGGAGAACTTAATTCAACTAGAGGTCACATGAAATCCATTAACTTTGAACACAAACTTCATAACCACTTCAATTTCGTTGTCGACGATCGAGTTTGAGTAAATGTTACTGGCATTGACAAATCGACAAATCAAAAACATCCATCTGATTTAAGTCGATGTTTTTGATTTGTCAACTTGTCAATGCCAGCAACATTTAATCAATTTTGAGTGACTCCTCTAATGACGAAAGTGAGTCAAAAACGACTCAAAACTGAGTTGAAACGGCTGGCCGTGTAGATTCTTAAGCTAACGGGGTATAACTAAAAAATGAGAATCATTTTATCTCTCTCTCATACTAAACCATACAAACGTGCACAGAGAAAAGAGAGATTATGTGAATCAATTCTCTGTCTCCCCATCAGAATCACATGATTTGTTTTGTTCCAACTGTTGTGTTCAAAATACCGACGAAGCAAGAGAGAGTTTTATCACGGCCATCTTCATCGTGATCAATCGCGTAAGCTTGATGGGATTCCCAATCAAAAATATAAACATTGATGATTTAAAAAAAAAAACTTGATCATTGAAAGCCTTGCTAACCGTCCGTTGGTTCCGGTGCTGGTGGAAAAAACTGAAACCTGTTATATACCATTGGATTTTGTAAAATTCTGAAGCTTGAAATGTATTCTGGTTCTTGTTCTGGATTGGTCAATTACCCAGGAACACCATGACATAACAGATGGAACTCTAGTCCAGCTAAATGTTAATCAAAGTGGAACCTCTATAAAGATCGCAATAGCTCCAGAATCATCCGATAAATAGCAGTTTTTACAAATTAAATGTTTTAAGTACATTCTCGATCTAATTGCATCTGCTGGCATTCCACCGAAGCTGTAAAATATTGCAAACATTAATCACCACATTGAATTCGAAACCACTCCCCGCATCGAGAACCACCCTAACCTAACCGTCCAACGAGTAAACGCCCAGGTAGGTCCAGCAAAGATTGATGATCAACAATTCCATAATTAGTACTCGCCTTTCGAAAGGTAATTGCCAAATTTATTGGAAAATTAGTGCCAACAATCAAAACGCGATTTATTGTGGTTGTTAACTCCTCCCACTCCCGCTTGTCCTCCCCACCACAATAAACCAACCAACCGCCCGAATCGGTCATTACGGAAAATGCGAACCAGGCGGGAACCAATATTATGGCCAATAATCGAAAATTACATTTCAATTTCCCGGGCAACAGGATGCCCACCGTCTGTCTCTCCAGTTCTCTCTTTTGGCACAGATCTACCCAAACACGACGACTGCTGCCAGCAGCCCTCAATCATAAAGTGGCTCCTAATTTTTTACGCAGTTCCTTTTCTTCGGAATAAAGGAACAAACCCCAACGATCGAACGTCTGTCGCCGTCCAGGAAGGGACCCGGCACAGCAGTAGCAGAAATTCCTAGAGCCATCTAGCCGAAATCAGTCCGGAAATAGAATCTCAATCGATGTTATTTACGACTCCGGCGGAGTACGGGAACAAAAGGGACGGAGACGGAACGGGTAGAAGGATTACCCCCACCGGAAGCATTTAGATAAGACCCGGGTAAATGGGCATGGACAAAGAATGATCAGAAGGAAAAAAGGATTTCTCCGGGTATCAATTCAAGGAAAAGCAAACGAAAGGATTTTTTTTGTGTGTGTGTGTGCCACACTCAAAGGCACCAGGGCACATAAAAGGATATTGGAAAGTGATGACCGACTGACTGAGTGACTGCCTGGCCGGCTGTGTGTGTCTCTTGTCAATTTCGTGCTCTTCAAGGCAGCAATTTTCCGATTTCGGATGCGTGACGAATTGGAAAATTGGTCGAGTGGATTTGTTTTCTTCTTCTTTTGCTTCGGTACGGAAGATGATGAGGCTGAATTTTCGTTTTGAGAGATCTCATGTTAAATTGAGAAAATGCCAATCGTAAATGTTGTTATGCCATTGTTGACCGATTGAGAACTTAAAGAAACATTCCCACCATTAAAGCTCAACCGGGTTTCCCCTTTCACCGGAAGGCGGGGGAAAATAAGCTTCATCGCATTTTCAGCAACCCCCTCTGCGACCAATTTTCGCACGCAGCGTAATAAATTCCAACCCCGAATAGCTGCCACAATCCGGTTTTACGCAATTTTCTTGACTTTTAACACTTCCCAGACAACTAGAGCAGTAATAATGTGATTGTTATGTTCGCGCATTTCCGCCTATGTGAACACCGGCCCACGTTTTTGCGACGGGGCGGGTGGTGCCGGGGGTTGGGTTGGGGGAGTCTGAGCTTTTAACATCCCTTCGCAGAGGAGGAAGGTGGCGCGGTATCTTCCTACAGACGACACATTCACGTGCTGGGTATGCGAACAGGTATTTACGAGGTGCGTGTTCCGTCGCGTTCGTTAAGATACACGACGTGGCATTATTGTGGCGACAGGAACGGGAAGAAACTGTTTTTTGAAAGCCGCTTGTGGCACTTGGTTACCGCGTGAGGAATTTCAATAAACATCTGCGTTAAAGGTATATGGGCGTTTGAAAATCCTGGTCGTATATTTGACAAGTGTTGGGTTTTTATTCCTTCGTTGAATCCTGGAGAAGCGGTGGTGGGATTCCAAGATGATTGACACTATAAGTTGGGAGGGGAAGACTTTAAATCGGGGGAAAAAAGGTTTACAGGTGCTTTTTCCATGGGGTGAACTTTAAAGAGCACGCACCCAATGTGGCCGCAGTTAGCCAAGAAGTAGGTTAGATATTCCTACATTAATCTTATCACTTCGCAAATCTCCCATCTTGAAATAAAAAAATCAAAGATTTTATAACTGTTTTAGAATCCATTGTACTTTGCGCTGTTCACTGATACTTATTCCGATTCGTCCATCGCAGCAACCTGAATCTTCTCATAATATGAAGATAAATGTCATACCATGTTAAATGAAAGTTAGCAGTTTCTAGGAACGCATTTGATTAACTTGAAAAACAGCATACATATTTTTAATTTTTAAATAAATGAATTTCGAAGAATTTGGAATGGAATGTTTTCATTAAATACGATTCCTCTCGCCACTTGACATCCATAGCTTAAATGTTTCGATAATCATTGGTTGGTTAGGGTTAATCAATAAGCCAATAATATCTCTCTCGACCGTTATATCTTCCCCTTTCACTTGAAACAATACTGTCAAATTCAAACCAGCAAATATTACAACATTTGATTTTCAAGATGTGTAAATTTGAAGTTTTATGTGATTTGAACTTATTTGCATGCTCTTTTTATGTGCATAAAATAGATTGAAAATTATAAAATAATTTTGACTGCGTGGTTAAAAAGGTATTGAAAAGAACTACCAGAAGGTATAATAAACAAGATATAATAACAGGTCCGTCCAGAATTTTGTTGCTGCTGTTTTATGAAAACATTTTTTTTGCAATTCATGGCCAGCACAGTTAAAATAAATTTATGATTTTCAATCTATTTTCATGCATATCAAAAAAAAATGTCGATGTGATCCATTATTTATATACAATTTAGCAATAAAAATTAAAAATTGTATATTTTGCTACGATTTTGTGTGCCCTTCTAGTGTGAGAACGTGTATTGTCTGCAGAGCAGTTGATTGAGCTTAGTAACAAAATGCTCACAACTTGTATGATTAACAGCTTTTATGCATAAACAAATATTTTAAAAGTGTTGTTCTGTAAATATTTTGTTTGGAACGCAGATTGATTAAGCGATTGCAATGCAAATACAAATATGCTGTTTACCCTAATAATTTCTTAATAAATTTCAATTTGGTTGTCCTGTCAGTTGCCAATTGAATGAGTTCAAATTGCAGAAGGCTCATGAGGATCTTAATTGAAACCGTTCGAACATCTATGTATATAAATAAAAATTAGTTGGGGTTTCCTTTGTCACGATTTAACTCGCGAGCGGAAGGACCGATTGGCGTGAAATTTTGTATGCAGGGATTTTTGGGGCCGAAAAATAATCTTATGATGGTTTGAGACCCCTCCCTTCACTGGAAAGGGGGGCTCCCATACAAATGAAACACAAATTTCTACACAACTCGAGAACTAATCAAGCAAAAGAAACCAAATTTAGCATGTGTGAGTTTTTGAAGGCAAAAAAGGTTTTTATGGTAGCTTGAGAACCCTCCCCGTCAAGCAAATCAAGCAAACGGAACGAAATTTAGCATGTGGTGGTTTTTTAAGACAAAAAATGTTTCTATGTTGGTTTGAGACCCCTTCCCATCCTTAAGAGGGGGGAGGGGGGGGGGGACTCCGATACAAATGAAATACACTAAAGGGTATCCACGATGAAATTTCCACACACAAAATTGATTCGCAAAATTCGAGTTTTCATCCGATTGCCATCAAATTTTCAGGGATTGAGTAATAACTATAAAACTTCATTTTACCATTTTACTCGTATTTTATTCACAGCCCATACGCAAATGCCCGCACCTTGGCCCTTACCCCGGCCATAAGATTCTGCACAACCTGTGAATCAACCGTTTTTTGCATGTAAACCCATACTTTCTTCAGTTCCTCGACTGTCTTCACTACCTTAGGTCGTTTAAGAAGGTGCTGCTTCATAATCGCCCAGTACTTCTCGATGGGGCGGAGCTCCGGAGTGTTGGGAGGGTTGAACATTTTCGGCACGAAATTGACCTTACTGTCCGCATACCACTTCAGCACGTCCTTGGAGTAGTGGCATGAGGCCAAATCCGGCCAGAAGATTGTTGGGACGTTGTGGGCCTTCAGGAGAGGAAGCAGCCGCTTCTGGAGGCACTCTTTTATGTACACCTGTCCGTTCATCGTGTCCTGGGTCACGAAAGGTGCACTCCGCTTCCCGCACGTGCAGATGGCTTGCCAAACCAGGAATTTCTTCGCAAATTTGGACATCTTCTGAGTGCGGACATGCTCCGGAACGCTGAACTTATCCTTGGCCGTGAAAAACAGGTTGCCGGGGATCTGTTTGAAGTCGGCCTTCACATATGTTTCGTCGTCCATGATGCAGCATTCAACTTTCGTCAGCATGTTGAGGTACAACTTCCTGGCACGGGTTTTGGCGGACTTGTTCTGCTTCTCGTCGCGATTAGGGGCCTTTTGTACCTTGAACGTTCGAAGCCCAGCCTTAGTTTTGGCCTTTTGGACAAAACTTCGGCTTATTTGCAGCTTCTTAGTCACATCCCGAACAGAGGCGTTCGGATTTCGGTTGAAGGCCCCAACTACGCGGTTGTGATTTTTGGTGTTGTACGGAATACTTTTTCCTTCACTTCTGGGCTTCCGATCGGTAGTCAACCGTTCCTCGAACCGCTTAATCACTCGTGACACCGTAGAATTCGCGATTCCCAACGTTTTAGCGATGGAACGGTGCGAGAGATCCTTGTTCTCGTGATGAATGTGCAAGATTTTATCACGCACGAGCTGTTCTTTCGACTCCATTTCCGCGAGTTTTGATCACAGGACTTTTAAACTTGCAGGATGTAAATAATGCACTATAAACTAAATCCACCAAAATTTTCATTAAGTTCTACCCAACGGTTAAAAAGTTAGAGCAATTTCATAGTGTGACAATTTCATCGTGGACACCCTTTATTCTGAATGACTCGAGAACTAATCATGCAAATGGAACCAAGTTTAGTATGTGGTGGTTTTTGAAGACAAAAAATTGTTCTATGTTGATTTGAGACCCCTTCCCTTTCTGAAAGGGGGGGGACCTATTCAAATGAAACGCAAATCCTTGCATAACTCGAGAACTAATTAGAGAAATGGAACCAAATTTCGCATGTGGAAGTTTTTGAAGGAGGGAAATGTTTCTATGGTGATTTGAGACTCTTCTGTCATATGAGGAGGGTGGGGGCTCTCAAACAAATTGAACACAAATTTCTGCATAACTCGAGAACAAATAGAGCAAATGGAACCAAATTTGAAATGGACGAGTTTTTTAAGGCATGAAATGTTTTTATGGTGGTCTATGGCCCTCTAAAAAGGGGGGCTCTCATACAAATGAAACACAAATTTCAACCAAACATGAGAACTAAAGGGCGATACGGTCAAAATTTGGTCAATATCAACTTGACGTATTTCTTTTAATTATGCATTTAAAAAACCTGAACACCCCTCATTTTGAAGGTGTGTGTGTGTAGAATGTTGCTCCTATTTTGATTTTGGAATTCACTCTTCAGTTGTCAAAATGCCGTCCAAGCAAGAAGAGCAGCGTATCAAAATTTTGCTCGCGCATCGCGAAAATCCGAGCTGCTCGCACGCAAAGTTGGCAAAATCGCTAAAAGTTGCCAAATCAACCGTTAAAAATGTAATTAAAGTGTTTGGGGAACGTTTGTCGACAGCCAGGAAGTCTGGACCGGGGGGAAATCGAAAACCGGAAGCCGCTGAGACGACAAAGAGAGTTGCCGGTAGTTTCAAGCGAAACCCTAACCTATCTCTCCGAGATGCCGCAAATAAGCTGGGTGTATCGTCTACAACCGTGCATCGAGCCAAAAACGAGCCGGACTATCGACTTACAAGAAGGTAGTGACTCCAAATCGCGATGATAAACAAAATACGACGGCCAAAGCGCGATCCCGGAGGCTGTACACGACGATGCTGACGAAGTTTGACTGCGTGGTAATGGACGACGAAACCTACGTCAAAGCCGACTACAAGCAGCTTCCGGGACAGGAGTTTTATACGGCAAAAGGAAGGGGAAAGGTAGCAGATATTTTCAAGCACACGAAACTGTCAAAGTTCGCAAAGGAATATCTGGTTTGGCAAGCAATCTGTACCTGTGGCTTGAAAAGCAGCATTTTCATAGCTTCCGGGACTGTCAACCAAGAAATTTACGTGAAAGAGTGTTTGAATAAACGTCTGCTGCCTTTCCTGAAGAAACACGGTTGTTCCGTACTGTTTTGGCCGGATTTGGCATCTTGCCATTACGGTAAAAAGGCCATGGAGTGGTACGCCGCCAACAACGTGCAGGTGGTTCCCAAGGACAAGAACCCTCCCAACACGCCAGAGCTCCATCCAATTGAGAAATACTGGGCTATTGTCAAGCGGAACCTAAACAAGACCAAAAAAACTGCTAAGGACGAGCAGCAGTTCAAGGCAAACTGGCTTTCTGCGGCGAAGAAGGTGGACAAGGTGGCTGTACAAAATCTGATAGCAGGGGTCAAGCGTAAGGCCCGGCAATTCGGATTTGGAAAAGCGGAAGCCTAACTGAATATTTTTCCTGAATTTTATACTAATTGAACTTGAAAAAGAAATTTAATTTGATTTTTGACCGTAATCACCCCTGTCAAATTTTGACCGTATCACCCTTTATTTTCAACATGCATTGACTACGTACATAAAAAACGTCGATTCAATAACTCTGCCGAAGTCAAAATAATCAACATGTTTTCTGTTGTTCATAATTTTGCGAGGATATTTTTTTTTTCAACCAAACATAAATAATCAAAATACAGAGAAGTTAAATCAGCTCAAAACTGTGAAGTAATAAAAGTATTTTTCAAACGCTTTTAGATGGATGGTCCAATATTGTGTTCTACTTCGAAAAACTTAAACGCCCCTGAATGATTCTACGAAAATAATACGTTTTTCTGAGCTTGAAAAAGAAAACAATTGTGTTGAATTATGTTAATTTTTGAAAAAAAAGGTGTTTATGCATTTGGAAACTAATAAATCGCTACAGGCTTATATTAGGTACAATTTGTAGATGAATGAGTTAAATTTAAAATACTCATTTTATGTTGAAAAATTTTGGTACATGGCGACAACGAACATACCGAATACACTACCGGCTTAAATAATTATGAATCCATTCTCGACATGTAGTGCTTCTTAGATATTATTCCGAGTAGACATCTTGAAGTTGTAAATATCTTAACAATAATGATAGCAGTAGTTGGAATGTGTTTTTTAATGACTTATGCCTTGTTTACACAAAACTTATAGTTTAAAACTGAAAACTATTGAGCTTATAGCTGCTTTTTCGGATCTATTTAACTTATTCAAAACAGAACGCTTGTCTGGCATTAACAGTAAGACAACCATTTCCAATCCGCCACTGACAAAAAGGGTTCCATCTATTGAAACAAACTTTTAGAATAATTCTGAAGTAATGCCATGTTTTTTTATTGCTTGAAAAAAAAAGGGAAAAGCATTCGAGTGTGGATTCCGTTAAGGGGGGCTATTCAGTTAGAATGACCAAAAAAATCTTTTTTTTAAATAAAAAGTTAGCAAATTTCCCGGTTTTTTTTCGAAATTTTAACTTCAAGTGTTTCTTTTCATCGTTTTTCGAAGACGCCTTTTTCGCGCGCAGCAGGTTTAAGAGACGCTTGACCGAGAAGACATATTTTCAACGTGTTTACCTCAAAACAGGCGATGACTCAAAAACTAATTATTCGATTAAGCTGAAACTTATAGGATTTCTTTATTATAGTATTACCTTCTATATGAATTAAAAGTTATTGTAATATTTTTTAATTAAAAATGGAAAAATGTGATAAAACGTCGAAAATATGTGGATTTTTTCAAAAAAGTAACGCCAAAAGTTCAAATTTCCTTTTTAATTTTTTTTACTCGGTTCATCTACTAACTGTTAATGTAGTTAATTCAATTTTTGGGTTAGTAGGTTTCAGATCAAAACTGCGACCAGGAGAGCCGGCACAAGCAAAATACAACGACTTTTTCAACGCACTCTAACTGCCACCATTTTGTTGAAATAAAAATTGAAAAAATATTTTTGTATACTACACGGATACACTTATAATTGTAAAAAAATTCGATTGATTTGAGTTAAAATTCCCCCTTGAAAAATAATTAACAAAAATTAGTTTTTTTTTCTCGTTGTAACTGTATATCCCCCCTTAAAAGATTGAAATAAAATTTAAAAATTAAATTGTGTTGTTATCAAGTTTTTCGTACATTCGAAACCCGAATTGTTTGAATATCATTAACCGTAATTTTTGACGAGAGACGCGAGACAACAAAATTATTTCAACTGTAAAAAATGGCTATTTTAATTACGTTAAAGAACTGTTCTTCAATAAGGTATTTGTCTTTGTGTATTTGTGCTAAAAATTAAAAGTGCAAATAAATTCAACTATTAAATAATTAAAATATTAAATTATACAATTTTTTATCAAAATAAAATGTGGTGCAGTAAATTTCCATAATTTAGTTTGCTAGGAACTGTTTATCTACGTTTTGAAAAATTAACCAAACTCACACAAACCAAGTGGTGATTAGAACTAGAAATGAGAAGAAAAATTAGTATTGTCCATTTCATTCCAACTACTTTTACTTATCTTGGCAGATACGCGTATTTCGTCTACAATGTTAAGACTTCTTAAGTGTCTCGTACTAATAACTTGACTTTCTTCTCATTTCTAGTTACAGGTATTCCACTAAACAGCTCAAACCCTCTAGGATTCAAGTGGTGATATTTGTTAACGTATTTGTCCAAGTATTATATGATTTTTAATTATCAATAGCGACACGATAAAAATACAATATATTAAAATTAATCGTAGAATTCTTGCAGCACATCAACATACGAGTCATTAAAGTTTGGCCTGTGAAATCTTTGTCATTTCTATGATTTGTACCTTTAAAAATTTAAAAAGGCGACACAAATCGGAGATGATGGCTGTCAGTTCTATATAGCATCACGTAATGTATCAAATACATTTTTTGCAACACGATTTTACAACATTTCTAAGTTTTACAAAATTCTATAGCAACTCTATGTCAAGTTGCAAAAAGGCTCCACCTCTTGCGCTTTTTCCGTTGCAATTGTGGGTGATTTTCAAGTACATGGCTAAACAAAACTAATCCTTATTTGTTTCAAAGGAGGTTTTTATGCTCTATTGAAACATATTGTGCTACTTGGGATTCTGTATAACTCGAGAACTAATCAAGCAAATTGAACCAAATCTGGCATGTGGAGGTTTTGGTAGATGAAGACTGTTTCAATGCTAATTTGAGACCCCTCCCTTTTCGGAAGGGGGGGAGGGGGCTCTCATACAAATGAAACACAAATTTATGCATAACTCGAGAACTAATCAAGAAAATGGAACCAAATTTGGCATATGGAGGTTTTTGAAGGAGAGAAATGTTTTTATGGTCATTTAGACTCTTCCGCCTTCTGAAGGGGAGGGGGGAGCTTTCAAACAAATGAAACACAAATTTCTGCATAACTCGAGAACTAATAAAGCAAATGGAATCAAATTTGGCATGTGGAATTTTTTAAAGGAGAGACATATTCCTATGGTGGTTTAAGACCACTCTGACCTCTTAATGAGGGGGGGGTCCCATAGAAATGAAACGCAATTTTCTGCATAACTCGAGAACTATTCAAGTAAATGATACCACATTTGGCATGTGGGGGTTATTGGAAACAGGATTTTTATTTATATAAAAATGGATTTCTGTCTGACTGTCTGTCTGACCAATCGGAGTGAAAATATGTATGCAGGTATTTTTGGGGCTAGGGAAGGTTCTTATGATTGTTGGAGACCGCTTCCCCCTTCCGGCTCCCATACAATTGAAACACAAATTTCTGCATAGCTTGAGAACTAATCAAGCAAATGGAATCAAAAATGGTATGCGGGGTTTTTTGAATGCAAGAAATATTTCTATGGTGAAATCAAACACAACTTTCAGCCAATTCTGAGAATTATCCAGGTAACTAAGCCACAAACTGTGCATTGAGAAGAATGTTCTGATAGAAGTTTGAACTCCTTATTACTAAAAAAGATTAATTAAAAAAAAGCGCCAGTTCTATGATTACATTAGTTCATTCATTTAGTTGCAGGCGTAGCAACGCTCGCACCGGGATCAGCTAGTATGTTATAAATCAGTGTGTGTGTGTGTGTTAGGAATAAGGAGGTGACGTTATTTGGAAAAACGACCGCAATTTCGTTCAGCAAAATTGTATAAAATGAGAAGACGTGAAACGGGGTCTAGTGCTATGTAGGTGCGGAGGAAAGTTATATTTTTCCCCGGATTGTGTCTTGAATTTGCTAGTGCTGGTCTCCTGGCGGGCCATTTACAATAAGAAAAGGAGAAGCTCAGTCCGAACTATCAATACAGTTGCCCGTCGGTAACATTCGCCAGGTTCCCCGGGAGAGCAACTATACAAGGGTGTTTGTACCAGTGCATCTGGTAACCTGGCTGTAGTGATGGAATGTAGTTAAGGAGAAGACAAGGGCAGCAATGACTTTGAACAGATAAGTACTACCTTTTTTAAATAATTCTGGTGATCTGCAACTATCTGCAGTAAAATGCAACCTTAGCCCAACCCCATCGCCTTAAAACATTAACCTAAGCAGCGTCTGACATGCACGCCCGCAAACGCTGAATGTGTTTGTGTGTGGGGGGAATTATGTTGGCGGGTCAGTGCGGATTGTGGGTCCCAAGAAACCTAGAGGGTCAAATAGGCCGGTTATCGTTGACAGAATCTTAGTTACATTACATTATTAGACCCATTAGCTGTGCAATCGTTGCAAAGATGGAGTCGGAAGAACAGCAGAAGTGTCAGATAATTTTGAGCACGTACCCCGAAGATCCGTATCTCTCTCATCGCAGGAAGCTGGGAATGGTAAGATACACTCTACGGTAACTTGTGTTTTAATGCAAGTGGAGAAATCACGTGCACGGAGGCTCTACACTGAGCTGTTGGCCAAACCGCATTGTCCCATTATGGATGACGAGACTTACACAACAGCAGAATTCCGGCAACTTCCAGGACGTCTATTCTTTTCTGCTCTTTATAAGTTCGATGTTCCTGAGAACGTTAGGAAGCAGAAGATGTCAAAGTTTGGTAAACAATAAATGATTTGGCGAGTAAATTGCTCGTGTGGAAAGATATCTATAAATTATTCAATAATACAAGGGGTAGTGGGGTAAAATCAGCTATATCTGCCACTCGGGGAAGTTTGGCTTAGAGAACACCTCTACTGGTTTAAGAAGCTGACGAACCGACTAATCATCACTTTGGTTACAAAGCGGAACGCGGACGTCTTTGAAATATTGGTGAGCTCTTTCCATTTTTTTTCCATTTTACTTTCAATTATATTATTATGAAGAGATTATGTGGGTAAAAGGTTTGTTCTTTCACCACTTTCGTGAAGCTGATTTCATCGAAGAAGCTGTTGTAAATGTAGAATTTGGACGTGATTTTGGGTGTGACAGTATATATTATTTTTGGCTTCATTCTGACTAGTTCTCTTTCACTATCCGTTCTTATACTTTCAGACATTCTTCTCTTTTCGGAGAGCGGGTAATGGCGCTATAACCATAAGCTATAAGGAGCTAGGACTTAAGTCATGCTAAAGTTCCAACCGTTTTGAAGAGAAATGGAGCATCACTTAACCTTCTTAGACTAGATGCTCCCAACGACCATTTTTGATTAAATTTCTGTTCTGTACACCAAACAGGGCATTCTGTTAATCTATTCTCTCCGACTATTCATTTCCGTTTTCCTTTGATATCTACTGAAGTCTACGTGGGTGCCCCGTGTCTTCTTAAGGTAGATAACAAATCCTCCCTATCACCAACGCACAGTGGTCCAGTAAGCTACTTTAGGCGGACATGAGGTTTTCAATAAAAATTTGTGGTCTTAGAGCTTTGGTTACTTCTGAGAACTTGTTGCAAACTTATTGTTCTACAATTTGTATGAAATTATTTTTTTCTTGCATTAAACGCAAGAGTGGCGTATACTCTAACTTTTTTATGGACCAATATCGTGAGATGGTATGTTCAGCAAAGTTGTAGAAATTGTTGTTATAAAAAACTTTGTAGAACATATTTTTTGTCTAGCTTCAAAGCCTACTGCGATAATTCTGAGTTTTAGTAAATAATCGTTTTTCGACTAAAAGTCATTCATTTTTAACTTTTACCAGCTTGCTATGTTCTACAAAGTTGTTTGTTTTGACATTTTCTACAATTTTACTGAATACACCATAGTTGAATTTCTTCTTTTTTTCATTTTATAGTAAATTTTCAGTTAAATTTACGCCATATTATAGGCCTTACATCATGAAGTGGAGCACCTGAAAAAAATATGGCATACCATGACTTGATTCAACATACCTTAGAGTACGTTTAAGGAGAATTTGGGAGAGATGATATTTTTCTATCTTTTTTAAAGCTACTTTCTGTAACATACAGTTTTCAATAAAAACATACATCAGGAGCTCAAATAGAATCAAAACACACAGAAATCATGGCTCTCTCTGTTCAGTATATGACAATTACCACGTGTTTTCATAGAAAAACGCTTAATAGGATATTAGTTAATTTTTATTAAATTTCGACCTTGTTCAGGTAAATCAAACTGTGTCTCACCACGAGTTGTACGTCTGTTGATAAGTTAGATTACGGGATCGGAGGTGAGAAGAAGCCAACGAACGTCTTCCAAACTGACAATACGGTTGAACTTCCTTGCATGCCGTTCCTAAAATTTCCTTAGGGAAGGTCCATTAATTATGCCACGTGGTAGGGGAGGAGGGGGGGTTATGGGAAAACGTGACGATCCTTACAAAAAAATTTGAAGGTCCATACAAAAAACATGACAGCGGGGGAGGGGGTTATAAAAAGTTTTTTTTTGTGTGACGTAATTAATGGACGTTCTCTTATGCACTTTCCTTATGCAATCCTGATAATATCGCTACCGTGTAATAGTAGCTTATTTACTGTAGGAGAAAGCACATGCCAATTGTACAATCCACGATATATCCTAAATGTATCTTGAGCAAATTGTCCAAAAGCTTCTGCTTCAATTTCTCGGTTCAGGTTGACGGCTTTTAGAAGAATTGCGAATTTCGTTAAAAGGTGTTTATCGAGCCCTGTGATTTCGACAACTGCATTTACTTCGCTAAAAAATCGGCGAGGTGCGTTTCATTGAGTCTCAATCCCAACCTTTCTTTGAGAGCCTGCCGGATTGACATCTGGCGGTTCTTCAAGATCACATTGTCCTAACTGACACGCCACGAAGGCTTAGGCAACGTCAACTGATAGCTGATATTCAACAATTGCTCAATGGTTTGTATTTGAGTCATTAAGAGAAATATAGCTGGGGCACTACATGTTTGATCTTCTTACCGACCGCAAACAGATGTAATATTGTTGTGAATAAGTTCCTGTCACGTCATTCAGCACCTTCGTATCAACCATTGACAAAACAAGCTTCGCTTAAATCTCCACGCTTACAGAAGAAGTTTTCAAGTGGCTTCTTCTCACCTCCGATCCCGTAATCTCACTTATCAACAGACGTACAACTCGTGGTGAGACACAGTTTGATTTACCTGAAGAAGCTTGAAACTTAATAAGAATTAACTAATATCCTATTAGGCGTTTTTCTATGAAAACACGTGGTAATTGTCATATACTGAACAGAGATAGCCATGATTTCTGTGTGTTTTGATTCTATTTGAGCTCCTGATGTATGTTTTTATTGAAAACTGTATGTTACAGAAAGTAGCTTTAAAAAAGATAGAAAAATATCATCTCTCCCAAATTCTCCTTAAACGTACTCTAAGGTATGTTGAATCAAGTCATGGTATGCCATATTTTTTTCAGGTGCTCCATTTCATGTTGTAAGGCCTATAATATGGCGTAAATTTAACTGAAAATTTACTATAAAATGAAAAAAAGAAGAAATTCAACTATGGTGTATTCAGCAAAATTGTAGAAAATGTCAAAACAAACAACTTTGTAGAACATAGCAAGCTGGTAAAAGTTAAAAATGAATGACTTTTAGTCGAAGAACGATTATTTACTAAAACTCAGAATTATCGCAGTAGGCTTTGAAGCTAGACAAAAAATATTTTCTACAAAGTTTTTTATAACAACAATTTCTACAACTTTGCTGAACATACCATCTCAAGATATTGGTCCATAAAAAAGTTAGAGTTTACGCCACTCTTGCGTTTAATGCAAGAAAAAAATAATTTCATACAAATTGTAGAACAATAAGTTTGCAACAACTTCTCAGAAGTAACCAAAGCTCTAATACCACAAATTTTTATTGAAAACCTCATGTCCGCCTAAAGTAGCTTACTGGACCATTGTGCAACGGTTGCATGGACGTGGCCAGGTGAGCGATCGAGGAGTGTCTTCGTGGAGATTGTTGCATGAAGAAACGTATCAGTAACTGGGTTCGTTTCATGGTGGCATGCAATGTCTTCAACGAATTATTCCTCATCGTAGCTCCATCCACGAGGTGTGCAAACGTCAATGCTAATGCTAATGCTAATGCTAATGCTAATGCTAATGCTAATGCTAATGCTAATGCTAATGCTAATGCTAATGCTAATGCTAATGCTAATGCTAATGCTAATGCTAATGCTAATGCTAATGCTAATGCTAATGCTAATGCTAATGCTAATGCTAATGCTAATGCTAATTCTAACGTCAATGCTAATGCTAATGCGTTAAAACTTTCACCTCAGGAATGGTGTCCTAACGTCTATTTTGTTGGACAGGCGACGAAGGCAGCCAGGGCCGCAATCAGCCCTGTATGAAGGACGGACCAATATTCACAGGATTACTATACTATACTATTCATTAATTAACTAAACTCTGTAATTTTATACCCAAGACCTGAATGACCAATCGGTTAAAAGGTCTCTAATAAACAAACAAACAAACAAACCTCAGGAATGGTGTCCTAACGTCTATTTTGTTGGACAGTTGAGGTATGTTTTCCCCAAAGAGCGTTTCCAAGCGAAATGACCTTCCGACCAACTTCAAGTGTCTCCGATTTAATTGAACATTTGTACACACGTTTTACCCACAAAAGTATTTTTTTCCAACTGATGCAAAAAATTTCGTACTTCAAGAGTCAGTTGTAAATAGGGTGTAAGCATTTTGAATAGCACTTCAATTAATAATTTGTAGCTTGAAAACTTTTGGTTGTGCAAAAAAAACTGTCTAAGGACAAGTTGTGGCCCTATGTGTGAAGGTTGTGAAAAAATTTACACTGAAAAAATATTATTTTTTTCGGAAATAAAAAAAGTTAACATTAAAATTTGAATATCTTAAAAATATGTTTTTGATTTTTTTAGTTTTTAACTGTGAAAACTTAAAATTATTACGCAATTTTAAGCGAAGACTTCGGGATGACGAATTATCAGGGAAAAAACGTGTTTCGATGTTGCAGTATATTTCCAGCAGAAAATACGGCCTTTTCGAAAATTATTCGCGGTTCTCCAGCATCATAAAAATATTTTTTTCGAAATATGCGTTTAGTTTCCCACAACACACTCTTAGCCAGCAAGGCGATTCTATAAACTGCGTAAGAAATTGTGGAAAATGATTGAAAATTTTAGTTTACTTGTATTTCCAAATTATTATGCGTATACTAAATTTAATATATTGTTTCTACATTTAGATTTGTTTGAGCAATTCCCTTTTATTTTACATGTTTGTGTATAGTATAAAGGCTTGATGCTATGTCATTTGAAAACAATTTTGCCTCTGATCTTATGTGATATCTGATGCTCTGAATGCGGAACAAAAGAGTGTTATTTTTGTGTACCAGTAATGATTTTAGTTTGCTGAAAGATATTGCTGGATTCTGTAACTCCCTCCCAAGTATCCCATTACAATCATAATTAGTTGTAGTAACTTGATTATGACTTAGCAAGTGATATTTATGTTATCTCAACTGAATTGCAACAAGTGTGCTACTAGGGCTGTTCATAGTCTTTATAAGGTATATAACAATATAACTTCGTTAAGCAATCAATATTTTTCTGGTAGGCCCAATAATATAATTCCTTTGCATTTGTTATTGGGTCGTAACGAAAAAATGCCATTCAGTATCTATGCTATATTTTGATTGGAATTTACAAAGGCTTGCAAAAATTTGGCTATTTTTATATTGGGATGCAGCTCCATCAAACATAAACATCGCTCATACTTAGTTTCAGCGTGTTTAACTATGTTTAAATGTGATAGACACGAATCACAGATTGATAAAAACGTATCCAACGGACTTCAGCGGTTCATAAATATTAGCCCTTGAATATTTTTTTCGTTTATTTTACGAAGCTTTACCGAGAACCGTAAGGAAAGGGTTTGCAACACTTCAGCTTATTGAATTCCATTTTAAAATTATTACTAAACACTCAAAACAAATTTGTTACTGAATGCTTTCCGAGAAGTGGAACGAATTTATATACCAAGTACAGGTAGTTTTAGATCTCTAGGTATACTTTCAGCAATACCCAGCAGCAGGCTACCCAACGCACGAGTTTTTCAAGCTACTGAGAGCCTTTGATGCTAAACCTAAAATACAGGCAGGCGGTAAGTTGGTCCAAGATTTCTCGAGTACCTTTTCAAATGGACGTAAGTAACATTTAGACGAAAATGAGAAAATCAGCAATGAACTTTTTCAGTTTATTTTTATTCCTATTTCAAAACCGACCATGTTTATCCCAATTAAATTTCACCGAATGTAAATATATTACATCACTGTGCATTAAAATTACACTAAGAGTGAAAATTCCAGTTTCATTTATAAAAATATTTTTTACAACGGGCTGCAATAGAAAACGATAATACGTCATTTTGATAAGTCAGTATGATATATGGCATGTTACTCACGTCAAAATGATACGTCTATCTGCGAATGGAAATGTTGATACGTCAAAATGATACGTCAAGTTGTCATATATCTGCATGAAACGTCGAACTTATCAAAATGACGTATTATTTTTTTCGTTGTAAAAATAACTTTGCCAAAAAAATTACTTTTCATCACAAGTTACTTTTCATCACAAGCGGCGTATGTACATTATTCGCAAAAAGTGCAAAAGTGATTTTACACCGTTTTGTAATATGTTAGTTTAAACTTTCAGAAATAATCCATCGGAAAGCTCAACATATATGAGCATATATACTTATTTTTTTTATAACATGCCATGAACAACGCGTTTGTTTACATTTTGTTACCTACGTCCTTTTTAAAAAGTACTCGAGATTTGAAAAAAAGCAGATTATAAACTGTAGAGGACCCATTGCGCTGACGTCGGTGGCAAAATATCTTTTCCTGGTTTAAGTAGGTCAGGGATATAACTTTCAACGTGACAAGTATGCGATTTGACAGTTATGTACGCGGCATGTTCACGTGTGAGAACAAGACGAACAATAGCGCTATGCATCCTCTATAGTTTAAAATCTGTTTTATTTGAACCGTTCATTCAATCATGTTGTGGTCAAAAAGAGAGTAGCGTAAAATTTATTATACATTTCTGAAAACCAATTTTTGTTCCTAGAGGGTTTGAGCTGTTTTTTAGTGGAATACCTGTAACTAGAATTTAGAAGAAAAATTAGTATTTTCCTTTTATTTCCAACTCCCTTTGCTAATCTTGCACATTGTAGACGAAATACGCGTATCTGTTCAGATAAGCAACGGTAGTTGGAATTAAATGGAAAATCTTTTTTTTCTTTTTTCTTATTTCTAGTTACATTTTTGTTGTTGGATAATCTAGAAAAACTTATGAAAAGGTCGTATTTTCGAAAATTATTCGAGTGTGATCAAATTAAATCGCAAATATCTCGAGAACGAATGCTCTTCCGAAAGTCATCATCAGCAGTTGAAAAATGATAAAATACTTAAAAAATTAGATTATGTTATTAGAATACGTTTATTCTCGAAAATATTAAAATTTTAAAAAATGCACCGGAAGTTGATGCTCTAGAAACTTTTTTCCTGACATTTTTCCATTCAGGAGTGTTCGCATAAATTTTTGTTATAACTTCAAGCCGTGAACAAACAATAAAAAAAATCTTTTATAAGATACATAAATTTTCATGATTTTTTTCTGATTTTTTTTTCTCAGTGTATAATTTTCTCACCATCTTCACACATAGGATAACAATTTGTTCTCAGACATTTTTTTGTCAACCAAAGGTTTTCGAGCTATAAATTATTAATTGAACTGCTATTCAAAATTCTCACGCCCTTTTTAAAACTGACTCTTAACATAAGAGTCTTAAGTCACAAAACTCTACGTTAGCGCGGAAAATGCTCAGCCTTCTAAAGCCGCGTATGCGCGGCTAAACGCGTGTGCAAAGTTTCAGTCAAATTAAAAAATATCGAAAACAACTCGCCTGAAAACGCTCAATAAGGGAGGAGGCTAAGGAGGAGGCAGTCCTTGCTCACTATTCAAATCGTTTTACTTGGGTGATGGTTCCTCTTCTTCCCCGTTATATATTATGTCATGGATATTTAGTACATTTTGTAGTGGTCATACGATTGCTTACCTTGTGTTAGAAAATTTGGCTGAAAGTAAAGTACATTAGGGTTACCGTTCTTTACTTATTGCTCTGTGTCGTCTCGGACTTTGAAGAGCTGACTTTAGGCAAAGGGCTATTGCTCGCGGTCATAGGATAGCGAAGAGAAAATGAAGAGAAAGCATTGGAAATTAGTAACATGCTATACTCATGTGAGATTTTCATGGTGACATTCTCACAACGGCCGTTCCGATTGATTCGACGGATGCATATGAGAAATAACCTGAAAACAAATTGTTGTGAAAACAAATTAATAAAACCTTTCTTAGACCATAAAGATTTTAAAAATGTTCTCGTGATAGATGTTATGACCACTTGAGAACCATCATAAAACCTATTGGCCGTCATCAAAACCAGCATAGGGCCGAATGGCCACAGCTGTCAAACTTCACGGTGATATCGTGGTTGGTTTTTGTTGTTCTGCTTTGTTCGGTTCTCTGCTCTTCTGATTCATTCAACAGTAAATAATGGCTGAGAAATAAGTTCTAGTGTTGCGGGAAATTATCTTTGATAGCAAAATATATGAAACAAATTGAATTTTATGGTGAATATTGGCACGGTAAGAGCAGAAAATTAATGCGCCTCAGAAAGTATGCAAGTTTACAACAACAAAAAAAAACTGAAAGAAATATATTTAATAAATTAATCATGAAACTCCTGAAAATTGATGGAATTTAATAAGGTTATCTAAAACAATACCGAAGTTGGTATTTGATCCACAGTTCAATTGTATTACATTTGGTGTATTTATTTTTCCACATTTCAATTATTTCATTTATTGCAATATGCTGATTGCAAGAAATCATAATTTTGCCAAAAAGCCAATTTATCTTAGCAATGGCTACTATAAAACAATCTGGTCGCTTGATTGCTTTCCTCAATGCCAATTAGCCGTTTTATGCATTTACTAGTGGTAAAATGGTTTTAAAATGCTCTTTCAACTGACCATAATAAGATAATGTGAATGAAACCTAAAACGGCATTTCAAACAATCATTTTATGAGTTTACAAAGTCAAAAAAAAAACCTTTGATAGGAGTAAAAGGAATTTAAAAAGTCAAGGTTTTAAGATCGTTGTAAAGAAGCTATGTAGATCCTTATAAAACTGACTAAAATTTGAAACCTATTGGCATCTCTTGCTGCCATAATAAAACCGAATTGATTTCCAGTGGCTTTCATAAAAGTTTAGTAAAACTTAATAAAGCTGGATGGTTTTGGCAATGTTACTTGGGAACCTTTACTCCTGGCATTTCTGGGCAAACGCCCAGCCCTTGGGGGTTTTCTAAGCTCAGAATTCTGCAAAACTGGGAGGCTTACTAGATCTCACAACTTCTAACTTTGCTCCAACTTGAACTCCATAGGTTGGTCGGTTGCGTAGGCTCGCAAAACTGATGGATTAGGCATTTTGACTTCCCTAACTGTTACCAAACCTTCTTTGGAATCTTAGTAATTGATCCAAATCGTGGCCTCTAATAACTATCACGTCAATGTAGAGAGTATAGCATGTACTATGTATTTAATCAATCATACCATAGCAAAATCTAGGAAAAGAGAATGCCACTTCACAGGAAATATTCTCATATTGTAAGAAGTTTATATTATTTACCCCTTTTCGTGAACATTAGTTGATTAGTGTCCTCTAGTGTCCTTTCCCACTGTGTTGCGTGGTTTCGTCGATGATTCCTTGGAAGTTTTGACGGGCGAAAATATGCGGCGAAATGACTTCTGATTTTTGATTAGGGCGTAATGGTTATGTTCAAGTTATTATGAAGAAAGTTATATTTACGCCTAAAATCCGTAAATATATACTACAAGCTCATGTCATATAAGTATACGATGATAAAAATAGTGTTTGCCTGAAATATTAAACTATTAGCCAGGATTTTCAGCTAACTGTGTGATCCGGGAGAACGCCATAATTTATTTTTCTTGTTCAAGGAAGTGTATAATTGGTTTTAATGTCATTGCAAAGGTAAAGTAGTTGTTCAGAAATTGTTCAAACAAAATATAATACAATTTGAGTTATTTACGCTTTTGCTCTTCCGTCCCTTTCAAATGTTAGTCTAGAGTTATCCTGTTTATATGAATGTTGTCAATGTTTATATCGTGTTGGGCTGAGTGACAGAAATCTCTGTGAATGTGGACAAGGTTACCAGGACGCAGATCACATTGTTCGGT
Source organism: Aedes japonicus (assembly GCA_034211315.2). Lineage (NCBI taxonomy): Eukaryota > Metazoa > Arthropoda > Insecta > Diptera > Culicidae > Aedes > Aedes japonicus. Next base: position 40,615 of record JASCZW010009052.1, read on the forward strand.
CATGTGCCGAGCATCGCGGAGTTAGCTTTGAGCTTTATGATTCCCTTCGGGCTCGAGGTAGACAACCCAATGTACCGATTCGAAATATTTTGGCTGTACGTGATTTGAAACATATGAAACTCATTTATGTGTTTTTGACTAACATTAGCCTTAGATTGTAGTTAGTTTAACCTGTATTTTTAGTAGATTTAATAAATTTAATAAATTTAATAAAACAGATTAATATTTTTTTTATATGTGTTATGTGTTTTTTTTGTTGTTTCTCAAAAACGTTCAAGTCTACAGAAAACCAAAATTTGGATAGTTTTAAGTGTTTAGCCGAATCCGAATTTAAAACAAACGTGCTTTGTAAATTATACTTCAAATTCCCACCCATCTTGGCATCCGTTCAATTATTATTCCTATTAACCTCGAGACGGCCACAAGTAATCGGTTGTTTCCCCTGAACGTTAGTTTTTAGATAATTGATGTATAAAAACTGAAAACTTGGCTCTGTAAAGTTGATTTGATTGAGCCTGTACAAATAAATGATTTATGAAAAAAATCTCTCTGCAACCTTCCCAATCCAGCGATCGGTCAAGGGGATCCTATATATATACACCTCTTTGTTATCTACTGATGTACACCCACTTCTACAGCGTCTGAAACAGGTATGCGGTAGAGATTTGATTGTTGCTTACGCAGACAATAATAGTGGTATTGTAAACAGTGCATCCCAGCTGAATTAGATGCGAGAGCTGTTTTACAGTTTTGAACGAGTGGCTGGGGCTGTTTGTGGTGGTCTGGATCTTCGACACACGATTAGCCACGAATGTTTTTCAGCGGGTTGGAGCGGCGCGCAGCCATTGATGCACAGTTCTGGAATCGGACCAAAAATAAGCGGTAGTGGTGATCTTCAGCGAGGCCTCCACTTAATTGACGAGCTGCGTTGCCAGATGTGCTGCACAGAGCTCTAGTCTGGCAATGGAGTGGTGCGTGGACAGTGGAGTGACCTTTGACTTCGACATCAACTGGTGGACTTGTACACCTTCCGCCAATTCCATGCGGACAAAACAACAAGCTCCATACGTAACGGAGGATGCATCGGCGAAGAAATGGAGTTGAATAGCAGCAACATATGGCGAAAACACGAAACGAAGAACTTGGACTTCAGCGGGAATGTGCAGCGTGTTGTGGAACTGCTTCCACTCGTGTTGAAACTGCTCTGGCAGCGGAGAGTCCCATTCGCAGAGAATTCCACCACGCTCCAATGCCCATAAACGCTGCATGAAGAGCTTTGCCTTCGTGATGACTGGACCGAGAAGGCTCAGTGGGTCCGTGGGATCACCTTCCGCTAGGTCAAGATGGCAGCTGGGAGAAGTACTTCTACCTTGTATCGGAGCTTGTCGGCCTTCGGATCCCACAACATCTGCTCATCCTGTAGACTGTGGAGGGGTTGAATAGCCAGATCTTCTGGCGGAACATCCTGGAAAACTTCTTGGGCGGTCGATGCGCACTTTTTCAGAGTAAATCCAGCGGAACTGAGTATGGAAGAGACTTGGATGTAAAGAGTTCTGGCTGACTCTACATCTGACGCGCTGGACAACAGGTCATCGACGTAAAAATCTTTCACCACTGGGTCAACAGCAGGATACAACTCAGCCTGGCCAATGGCAATCTGCTGAAATGTCTTCGTTGCCAAGTACGGTGCGCTAGCCGTACCGTATGTGACGGTCTGTAATTCGAACGTAGCAATGGGATCGGACGGACAACTTTGATAGCGGATACGAAGAAAACGGCGATCCTCGGGATGATGCAATACCTGCCAGTACATCTTCTTGACATCTGCTACAATAGCAATGGGTCCGGAACCTTGTGTAGATGGAACGCAAATCTTGCTGGACGACGGGTCCAACAAGAAGCGTGTCGTTCAATGAATGGCCAGATGAGGTCTTGCATGACGCGTCAAAAACTACCCTGACCTTCGTGGTCGTACTGGATTCCTTGAAAACGACGTGGTGAAGAATGTAAACGTGTCGGATCTGGCACTTCGTGCATGTGACCAAGCTGGAGATATTCCTCCTTAAACCGGTGGTATGAGTCCTCGATGGCTGGATCTTTATCCAGTTGTTGTTCCAAGCTCAGAAAGCGACAATCGGCAATCGACCTAGATTCTCCGAGAACCTTTTCGGGATCTTCACTCGATATATATATATATATATATATATATATATATATATATATATGTGTGTGTGTTTGTGTGTGTGTGTGTGTGTGTGTGTGTGTGTGTGTGTGTGTGCGTGTGTGTGTATGTGTGTGTGTGTGTGCGTGTGCGTGTGCTTGTGTAGTGTGGCTGGCCAGCGATGACGGGACTCTGCTGCGGTGAGCTTGATCAAAGGTGGCTTGGTGGATGCACTCGGCTCGTTGACCGACGGGTGTCGTGGCGGGTTTTTGGGTTACATTCCTGGGATATGCGGTAGCTCGATGTTAATCGCAGCTTTGCCCGACGGCTGTCACGGCAAGGTTTCCGATCCGAGGTTGGATTGGGGTGGTCACTCGTCGCCCGATGGACGTCACGGCGTGGCTCGATCGGATGGCCAGTGTTGCTTGGAAACCTCAGGCACGCGCGTTTCCACAGCGAACAATGGACGCTTGCGGAATTGGTGCAGGTGACGACACACGCTAACACTTATCGGCGGCTTGACAGTGGCGGTAGTCGGCCGGCAATGCCTTTTTAACCCGTAATTAATGGGTCCTGCGTGGATTTAAGAAGTGGTGTTAGGGTTGGGAATTTGCTACTGGGTTTGGTGGATCATAATAGCATACCTGACTACGATTTCGCAATATCTATAGGCAAGTTCCTCCTCACTTAACTATTTAACTACAGTATGGCCTTCAATACAAATTAGTTCCAAGTACTTTAATGTTTTAGGTTTAGCTTTGCTTAGCAAGACAGCTGAAGTTGAAAAGACCTTTCGCTTGTTCTTGTCCCAGTAGCTTCCCTCGAAACTCGAGAACCTCTCCTCCTCTTTCCCAAATGTCCACCACCCCTCGTCCATATCCTTCTTTCAATTCCAATGCACACCATATCCTTACTCCTTCCCGTTAGGGGTTTTTGTGTGTATTGGTTTGTGGAAGTGTGTTACAATATTTGTGTAGTAGTGTGCTACAATATACCAATTTGACCATTGGTGTGGTGAATCTTCTTACCTAATCTAATTATTTTAATTATGCAAACTTGTATGCAAGTAACTGTTATTCAGTTTGAACGCATTTATGACGAACTCTACTATTCCTGTTTCTCACTCTCTTAAATATCTCCTGCTTTTCTCACTCGGGACTGGCTTAGTAGGGTAGAGGAACCAAAACGGTAACACACCCAAAGAGAGTTTCAACTACCCACGGAAGCCCTTCACCCAGAGAAATCTTCTGTCCCGAGTGGAGTTCCCAGAACTTTTCGCTACCAATGACTAGGTCTACGTTTCCGGGAATATTAAAGTTTGGATCTGCTAGCTCCACGCTTGGAATGTTCGAAATGATGATCGGCGTAGTTGGCAGCTCCGACGATGACTGCTTCAGCACAGAAAAATTGGAACTTCATCGAGATCGTTCGATCTCACAACTCGATGGTTGCTGTAATGACACTGCTGTTTTTTTGTGTGGAGCATTCGATGCCTGCGAAGGATTCGTCCACTGTTGACCAGCGGCTGAAGAGATTCTTTGCCAGCGGTTTCGAAATAAAAGCAGGACCACAAGCCTTGTACGTTATACCGTGGTCGTCAACGATATAACTTGGCGGGACGTGGATGGAACGGTTTGCTGAACGGAGGAAACTGTAGAAACAGCTGGTCTTGATGACACGATTGGCTCTGTTGTGCTAGTTTGGATTGTTGGCGGAGCTGATTCCTTTGCTGAAGTGAATTTATTCAGAAGCGAGTGGTGCTCCCCCTGACACATAGGGCAATTGTATTTGGAACTACATTTCTTCGACTGATAACCAACGCTAAGACAGTTCCAACACAGGGGGGGGGGGGGGAGCTAGCTCTCGGCGTTGATTGACGTTCTTTCCGAGAAAGACCGGACAAGTTCTTACAGAATGATAGTAAGAACAGGAAAGCGGACACGAGTAGTTTGAATTGGATGAAGCTAACCCGACCAAAAGGAAACAACAAAATTATTACAAGTCTTGTTATTCAGTTACGCTGTTTTTATAACAGAGGTTGTTGGAATTTAGATCGCGGATGTAGTTAAAATAACAGAAATTGTAACAAAAAGTCCTCAAGAGGTGACAAAATTATAGCAAACTATGATATAGATATAACATAAATGAAACAAACTTTGTAATAGTTTTGTTATGATGTAGCAAAATCATATCTGCTAGTGTTTGAATTAATTTATTTCTTGACGTAGATTGTGCCTCGCGGGGCATGATAGTTTAAATTGTTATAAGTATGTTATATAATTATCCAGATGAAAATGTCCTTAACAAATTTATATCATAATCAGTTAGTTGTAACAAGGTTTGTTATAATTTTGTTATTTTCATGTTATGCCCTCCTGGTCGGGGATGCATTGGCCGACATTTTCTGCTTGAAACCTTTCTGCTGGAAGCCGGCCACCTTCGACGAGGCTGGTTGATGACTGTCTGGTCCGACGGAATTGAGAATCCGCATCCGCTGATATAGAAAATCGATGAGTTCATCGTACTTTACATCGTCATTATGGCTAGTCTTCTCCTCCCAGGCGCGCAGTGTGGCGTAATCCAGCTTGTACAAGAGTAGGTAGATGAGTGGCAAGTCCCAATGTTCCCACCGGATCGCTCAGTTTGCATGGAGC
>JASCZW010009053.1:0-45435 GCA_034211315.2 Aedes japonicus
GTCAGTAATCAACGAATCAACGAATCAACGAATGTGCATCACGATGCAATCGGCGGTTGTTGTTCCCAGAACTCCCCCATAATCACTAATTCAATCAATCATCGGTGTGCAAACACGGTTCTTTCAGGTCAGTAACAGAGTAAAAGTGTTGCAGGTACGGGAAGACGAAGTCGCCATGTTCTTTCGCCGCGATCCAGTCATAAATATTTATTGCCTTATAAGTCATGCTAGTTGCACTTATTTGCTTCCTCTTAACGCGCTTAGTGCCATCATGCAATATCAAGCCCATACCCTACGATTATGTCCAGCAGTAACGACAACAATGACGATAATGAAAGGATTCATCGAATCATTGCCACTGTACGATGAAATCCTAGTCGATTACGATGGTTCAGCGTTTTTCGTTCGTTTGGCAATGTGTGGTCATTATTTATGTTTATAAACAAAACAGAGGACCGCCGGCTGACGACGATGACGATGGACAATGGTAGCGTCGTCGGCGTCGGAGGCGAATGAAATGGCATGTGCTTCAAGTTTCAATGATTACGTGCTTTTGCTGATATGGGGAAATGGGTATGTATTACTCTTGGGACTGACTGAAGCGGCGTCATTGTGATTTCACAGTCTGCCGAGCAATCTAACTCAAGCGATGAATCTGAATCATTGCTGCCCGTTTGGGGAATATAAGGATATATAATATATTTTGAAAGTGTGTTTTTAACTAGTTTCAAGCTATTGAACATTGGATTCGAAGTTTACTCACTGGACAGCCTAGCTTCCGGAATCAAACTTTATAACTAAAAGAAACCAATCTTTATGTACTACAATCGTATGTGTTTAGTGCAGTAGTGTTTAAATCCCTCAACAAAAAAGGCGAGGTTGATCGTATCGCTCAGAATTTCATAATAATTGGTAGTTTTCTGCCTTACCGAAAAATATTACTACCTTTTTTTTCGTCATTAGGGTGGTCCAAAAAATTAACAATCAAAAAATGCATTTCTTCTAAAATTCATTACTTTTTGATTCTATGAATCAACAACCCATCTGAAAGGTAATCAAATATGTTTTTTCGGAAAAATGTAAAAATGTACCTTAATTGCATATTTGTTATGTAAGCAAGGAATATATTAATTTTTAAAGTTTGGTCTCGGGACCAAAGAGCTCTATTGTCCACGTGCCACGTGTGCTCATTTTTGGGATATTCATACCCATTAGGGATTTTTGTGGTTCTCACGTCAAAATATATAAAATATTCATTCCATAACATATAACCGGGAAAAGATGGACCATTAGAGCACCCAAGTTAAACTGCCTTCTCCCTATTGCAACTTTCCCAGGACGAGGCCGGTCTCACAAAAAGAGACAACAATAGAATCCAGAACAAATCAGATTATTCCACTGGTCCAGAATGCGTATTTAGCTGGAAAGATACATGTTCAGCCCAAGGGCATCTTCAACGGCGATCCAAATAGTTGATTGGATTTTTTTTAAGACCAAACGCAGGAAACATCGTTACAGCGGTGTTGTAAATTCTGTTTTATACTGGATCTATTTTGCATCATTTTAAATCTGGTATATGTTTTGATCTATTCTGCAGCAATTTGAAACAAGAAAAATACCGTTCCAAAACACTACACGCTACTTGATAATATCATTTATTTAGTAAAATTTCAGCTTCTACTAAACATTAACGCAATTTTATTGAATATATTCTGAGGTTTATGTGACCCGAAAAGTAGCCGTGTTTGATGCGTGTGATGCTGGCGGCGGACAGAAAGTAGGTAAAAACAGGGTGACCACTCAATTTTTATTTTTAAATTCCCGGTTTTTTCCCGGTTTTCTCGGACCAAATGTTAAAAATTTCCCGGGTTAAGGCGCGGATCATGTAGTAATGAACTAGAATAACAAATAGAAAACAATTACTTTAAGCAAACAATTTTGAACGAATTGAGTTCCAAGCTTAATAAAATTATATTTCCATTATAAGCGTTGTTTATAATATTAAAATGACTACATTTTAGGACCTAACTATTTAGAAATTCTGGTTTCAGTTTTAGGCCCATGAAGCTAAAGAAAATAATTTAGATGATAGTCTGAAAACAGATGACAGTCTGAAAGTCAGTTTTTGTGTGTACTGCCAAATGATTTCTTTATAATTTTTCTAAGAAACTTTTCCCAAAGATTCTATGAAAAGTTTTCAGCCATTGCTTGGGAAATTTCTTCTGGCGTTTCTATAGGTATTCTTCAAGAGTTTGTAGCCATTCCTCAGCAGATTCTTCTGGCAGTTCATTGGCTGTTCTGTTAAACTTTCTTGTGATTACATTTATGGTGGAATCCCTGAACATATGAAGTTTTGTGATTGTAAAGGAATCCCTGGAAGACACCTGAAAGAACTAAAAACTATAAGGTAATTGCTGAAATAAATCTTGAAAAAACCCCTGATTTATTGAAGAAATTTAAGAAACTTTGTTTGCACGAGTTTCATAATCTCGTGTATTCAATTCTTCACGTTAAATATTCTGCAAGGGGTTTTGAAGAATTATTTATAAGTTTTGTCTAGAATGTTTGCAAGGATTCTTAGATATAAATCTCTAAACATTTCTTCAAGTATTCCGCTGGAGCAGTGTTTTTTTGAAGTTCCTCAATCGATTGCTCCACAAAGTTTCCTACAAGGATTTCTATAAAAATATTGTTCTTCTAATTTAGAAATATCTTCATGCATTCATGCCGAATAGAAGAATGTTCTCGATATTTATTTTTGTTATTCGAAGCATAATATTTTGAAAGTGATTTTTGGTTATCTTTAATATCATATTGCCGTGCGAAAACCTATATATCGACATGGAATTTTCATAAGGGCCAATGTCGCAAACGTAAACAATGGCTTCTTCCGCAAATTTCTTGAAAATGCAAACTCACTCAAGTAAACTACAACTTCTACTCTAAAGGGAACTCCGCTTCTGTACAATCATCGTGGTAATTCCCTAATGATTAAGTTAGCATTCTCGAGAAATTAGCGGTAGAAGCCATTGTTTATGATTGCGACCCAATGTCCCTTTATGAAAACTCCATTTCAATATATATTGTGCAATTATTGAACAATACCAGATCGATGGCACGATTACAAAAAAGGCTTGTTGGCTGTCGATCAGATGGAGCATCGGTAATGATGGGTTCTGACCAATCCGTCAAAAAGCTGCTGAAACGTGTCAGTTCCTATTTGATAATTATCAAATGTACTTGCCAGTTTTTGGTTCTTTGTGCAAGCTATACATGCAAGAAGCTGCCACTGGAACAGTTGATGCAAGATATTTAAAGTTACTTATCATGCAGCCTCAAATAATCCAAGGAATTCCAGAGGATACAAAATATCTTGGATTTGAAGCATCGTTCTGCATTGATCTGCCACCAAATGGCTATCGTTCTAGTCAGTTGTCAACAGGAACTGCATCGTGTGTTGAACCCAAGAAGCTGTACACTTTGAAGGAGTTCAATTCAATTTCTAAATAATATCCGTACTTTTACGAAAAATATGAGATACGGGCCATCGAAGATCATGACTTGGAAACTTGTTGGAGAAAACTGCTGTGTTTGAAACAAGCAGATGGGAAGCTGGCTTTTATCTTGCTTAGCAAGTTCATTGCGAACTTTCTACAATCTGAATAAGACCATCTAAATTCGAATGTTTGAAGCAAGGTTCTTGTCAAGATTTTCTGCTGTTAAACACAGATAAAAAGATTTTTTGGTGAAAATTAAAGATGGGAACGAAAAATATTGGGATCGAAAACTTACAAGAATGATCCACACGCAAAAAAACCGCAATAGAAACTACCATTTCGAGGGTCAAAATGAGCGCAAACACCAACAATTTTCACCTGACTTTAAATGCGTTTGATTTTACCATGCCTGCGATTGAAGTCAACCATAGTAGAGTTGGTATCAGCATGAGGTCTGTCAAATATACCACAAACGTTGAAGGTTTGAAGATAAACGTAGTAAATTTGACTGAAATTTCATGGTAGTTTTAAAGATAGGTGTAGTCGGGTAAAATGGTAGTTTCTACTGCAAGATTTTTTTCTGTGCAGGATATCTATAGAAGGTAAATTAATTGATACACTCTAAAATGTCACAGATCGTTATAGATTAACACGCTAAGAAAGCAATACCAGCTCGACGATAATAACACACAATCTAAATTATGAACAATCATGTGAACAAAAATTCCCGTTTTTTTCCCGGTTTCTCCCGGTTTTTTAGAATTCCCGGTTAATTCCCGGTTTTCCCGGTTCTGTGGCCACCCTGTAAAAAGTTGTGTTCGCCTCATGTTGCCTCAATTACCTCATGTTGCTTCCGGTGCTTGTGAATTGCCTTCTCGTTGCATTAGTACTGAATGCTTGTCTCAGTTTTTTTTACAAAAATTGAATTTTCCGGATAACGTTGACTAGATCGAAATGCGGAGGTTGCGATATTCCGAATTGTATTTCGATTACTCGGAAATTAAAAGTAATGAACTCTTTAAAATAAACAATTGATAGATTGGCCACTAAGCACTTGCATATAGCTCATACAGATAAATTTTGGAGAAGCCTCTAGTTGACTCTAGTTGTCGCATAATGTCCAGGAACACCTCCCTTGGCATGTGGAAACGCAGAAAGTGCTTCTCGTCGTAGGTTTGCATGTCGCTCAAGTAGTCCTGGAACAGCTTCTGGTGCCGGAACGGAAATCACGGTCGACGTTGGGGCGTCATCCAAGATATGACCCTCTCCGTTTGGACTCTTGTTTATCCGCTGCCAAAGAACACAAATCAGCATTATCTAATATCGTTTTAATGAAGTGAATGCATTCACACACACACACACACCTTCAGCCAAACGAAAGAACAAGTATTCGAGCTAACGACGCACTACTGGCATTAAAAATTATTTGGTCGAGCCAATCAATGGCAAAATGTTTGAGAAAAATCTGCGATCTTTGAAAAAAAACTTCTGAAGCAATCTCTGATGTTGTATGATTCCATAGGATGACAGGTGTAATCGGGTTAAACAACAAGAAATACAACACCGGTGCGGGAACGCAAAGTTGGTCTATTTCAGCTAGTTCTATTCAAGTTTCACTGATGCAAATCAAGTATAAAGTCGTTCTAAAAATAGAACACTGCTGAAGATGCCCTAAATTTTGTTACAGCAACATTATTTATAGGGAACAGGAACAAATGCTCAAATTCGGTAATATCAAAAGGTACAGAAAAATATTAAATAATATCTACACTTCTTTCCGAAGAATGTATGCCTTTATTTCTGCATATAAAAAAGTTAGATTTTCGATTTCCCTGAAAATAAGGACCACCTTAGTTTTTATTCACGCCAGAAGAAACACCTTGTTATTAGAAACAACTTGTAGAAGACAATTTAGCTCCAAAACTTCAAACTTAGGCTAAACATGTATCTTTCCAGCTAAATTCGCATTCTGGACCATTTGTTGCACTGCTATGGAAAATTATCTGAGAGTTTGAAAGAGAGAAAATGTGTGTCAGCGTTTCACTCTGTGTCGGCGCGTCCTTCATCTCAGCTTTAAAAGGCTAGGACATGAGTTAGTGCTTGTGTCCAAACCGACAGACAAGCTATCACGCAAGCAAAGGCACTTCATACTTGGATCTGGAGCCTGGATACAAGTAAGTACAAACGCCTGTGTTCCATCAGTGAAAAGCGGAGAGCAAAGGAGTGCATTAACTTCCCTAGCTTCGTCACTCCTTACATGAGTTGCATGAGTTCTCAGCATCTTCTTAAGTAAACATCTAATCAACATTTCCCTCCCTTCCCTTGCTGATCATAAGGACCTGGCCAGGTGTTGTGCAAAGAGATCGATGGATGAAGAGCCTGTCATTCGGCGCTTCCATCGTATCTACAACAGCCAACCCAGGATTGTGTATAGTCGAAAAATACTATGCTAAGTCCAGATGCTCGATTAATATTTGGATAATGAACCAAAAAATGCGGCTTCGGCTTCAGATCTTTTTTTAAATGTGTTTGATACAAATTGTCATCATGACTGATTAAATAATGATACATAAAGTTGTATATTGAAGTAACGCAATGTTGTCGCAGCAATCCAAGAAATCTGACAAGCTCTCTTTCACTACCCGTTCTTATATTTTCAGACATTCTTTTCATTTCAGAGAGCGAGTAATAGCGCTAAAACCATTAGCCATAGGGAGGTAGGGTTATAGTTAATGCTAAAGTCCAACGATTAGAAGAAAAACGCAGCACCACTTAACCTTCTTAGACGCGATGCTCCCAACGACAATTTTTGAATAAATTTTTATTTAGTACACCAAACAGGGCATTCTGTTCAACTATTCTCTCCAATTGTTAATTTCCTTTTTCCTCTAATATCTACTGAAGGCTACGAGGGTTCCCCGTGTCTTCTTAAGGTAGATACCAAATCCTTCCTATCACCAACGGTTGCATCGACGTGCCAAGGTGAACGATCGTCTTCGTGGAGATTATTGCGTGAAAAAACGTATCACTAACCGTTGGCGAACCAGCCCAGGAGGCTGAAAGCCACTCAAATAAAGATAAAAAAAAAATATCACTAACCGTAATCAGGTTTCGTTTCATGGTGGCATGTAATGTCTTCAATGAATTATTCCTTATCGTAGCTCCATCCACGAGGTGTGCAAACGACAATGCTAATTCGATTTTTTAAAGTTTTACACAAAGTATGTGTCATAACTTTTCATTTACATATTTTATCGATAACAACGGTGATTGAACAGTTATGAAATTTTGGAAAAAATGCATTTTTTTAAGTCATGATTGACAAAAAAAAATATATGTGTCTAATATTTTTCGATACGGAACAAAACTACCATGATTATGAAATTCTGAGACACCGTTAATATATTGTCTATATAATTGATGTATATAAAACATAACTTGTTCAAGGGTTGGATCTACTGGCCCCATGTTCGTGTGTTCAACATGTTCAACATGTTCAATCTGCGGTAGTCAGTTGTCTCACAACACTTGAAAATAAGAAAATATCATTTTCATGCAAAACCCAGAACAGTTACCCTTCTTGAATGGATAATCGAAGACAAAACACTTGGTTGCCGTTTCCTTAAATTTTCAATACCAAGCAAGTATCTCCACAAACAATTAGTTGGTGATAATTATTATTAACGGCTGTGTAAGGATTAGAATGGAATTGGATTCGTCTCACTTTTTCTACAGAGATCAAATAACGAAGCAAAATAAGGCTTGTTCGCGAAAGAATCCAGACAGATTAAATTAGAATAGAACGAATTTGTTGTTAGTTCAATCCAAGATGCATATTTTATTAATTTGCGAAATGTTTGCGATTAATTTGCGAAATGTCTGAGATTTTGTCGCGAACAAGCCTTGAGCTAGATTAAACCATACTGAAACTATATAATCAAGAACTCAAACAAATTTTATTCTGAATCCTAGAGGGTTTGAGCTGTTGTAGTGGAATACCTTTAACTATAAATTAGAAGAAAAATTAGTATTTTCCATTTTAATTTACCTTAGCTTATCTTCGTGAAACGCATGTTTCATCTCAATGTTAGACTTCTTCAGTGTCTCAGTACTAATAACTCGTACTTAAGTCGAGTTATTGGTACGAGACACTGAAGAAGTCTACACATTGTAGACGAAATACGCGTATCTGTCGAAGATAAGCAAAGGTAGTTGAATTAAATGGAAAATACTAATTTTTCTTCTAATTTCTCGTTCAATTTTATTCTACTAATCCTTCAGGCCTAATGGCTGTATGCTTAAAGCCCTACAGTTAAAAAGTTTCCATGCGCTAGTTGTTTTGAATCTCAAAATGACCAATTTAAGGTCATTTGCATTTTAATGTCAAGTTGTTTACAGTTGAATATGCAACAATTATTAGCTTAAGCTATGGTCCCATAGAACTTTCAACCAAACCGTACAACACAAGATTGCAAATAGCGTCTTTTCGGTGATTTTAACCTCGTTAGATCCACAATTTATGTCTTTATGTAAATCCATCAACATACCGTGAGTATCCCGTTGAGATAACTTCAAAATGCGGTTTAAAGGCACGCGACATACTGAGCTGCGTAATTCAGAAGAAATCAAAGCCCCAAGTAAGTTGATGGATAGAATTAGCCAACCAAAGCCCATGCATACTAAATTATGTGAATATTAAGACAACAAACGCTCGTCAGCGATGAATCATGCTGCATGAGGGCACTTATGAAATAAAACAATAACTAAAGTGCTGTTGAAAAGAAAATGAAAACATCGAAGCGATATCAGAGAATGCAACACTTGCGTAGTTACTATTTTGGTCTCTTGCACGTTTTGAGCAACGCAGACTTTGTCAGTATGTACACTGTAAATGAGCCTCATGTGTTTTGATCGATAGTTGATTTACTGGAAGCCTAATCGTTAATCGTAATTCTTTTTTTCTTTCACCATGGTCAGCAACCTTAATCTATTACCGACAATTAATTCCAAACATGCCCGACGGGTAGTGTGATTGATAGTGCGAATAAGTATGAAGTGCAGCGAACCGTGCGATCGAATGTCATTCCTTCGTACGGACAAATGAGCATGAAGCAATCGTTGATGCAACGAAGGCGAAGGCGAAGAAGCAAATAATGAAAATAAAAACATTTCGATGTAGTCGTCGTCGTCGTCGTCGTCGTAGACACAAAGCTCTGGCTTGGCGATGGATCGATTGGAAAAGCAGCAAGACCGTCAGGTTCACGTGCTATCGCTGCTACATAGCTAGAGCCCCACGGATGGATGAGAAAACAAAACAAAACCTACATGTCGACTCACGATGAATCATGGAAAACATTTTGCTGCCCAACGGCGAATCGATTGGGTTGCGGATGTTCTCTTTCACTTTTTTTTGTGGAACGTGAATTTTCCTACATTATGTCTTTGGAGGATTCGGCTTTCAGTTGACTAATCTTGTTGCCAAATTGTTTGATTTGACCGTGATCAAACGAATGGGAAAAAGAAAAGGAATCGATAAGAGATTTTTAGATTGTGTTGAAACTCTTTTAATTATTTGAACCAGGCCAGTGTTGTCGATTGAATGACGACAAAATTGATCTAATCTAAATCAGTCATCCAGTTATTGTTCATGGATATTCAGGAAGTTTGCAGATTTTGCTTTGACGTTTCTTCGAAATTTTTACCCTGTTCGTTTATTCAAAACAAAAATTCAGGAATATACCACCTATATAAAACCTTAGCATTGCCTTGTCATAATTAGTTGCAGCAACTGGATTGTGACTTAATTGAGTCACATTCAAGTTTCTTTAACTTGTTTGTAAAAAGTGTGCTGCTATGGATGGGATATTTCACATGGAGAAATCTTACATATGAAAGCTGTATAAGGTCTGTATCCGCGATAATATGGACACCAAATATCTGCAGTAAAGCAAACCTTTCTCGAGATCCTAGAAGAAAAAAGCTGAAAAACTTCTCTAAATTTGTTTGAACAAACAGTAATGCAGCATTGATGTTTGTTGGGTATTGGCGATCATGCACTTTGTCTTGCTGGTATTAATTGTGAGACCAATTCTCGCTGTCTCCCTTTTACAAGGCAGTAATGCCTCTTCTACGGCTTGACGATGGATGATATCGATGTCGTCCGAAAAACCTATGAGCATGTGCGATTTCGTGATAGCTCCTTCGAGAGCAATGTTGAACAACAAGTTCGAAAGCGCATCTCCCTGCTTAAATCCATCTAAGGCTACGAAATATGTCGAATTCTCATCCGCAACCCGTACACTTGACTTCGATCCATTCAGCGTAGCACGAATCAGTCATCGTTGATCGGCCCTCTCTAAAACCAGCCTGATATTCGCCGACGAAGGCAACAGGGTTGTCGCCCGACATTCTTACAACATGCCCAGCCCATCCGGCCAATTTTAGCGATGTGTACGATGGGAGGTTCTCCCGGCAACTGATGCAATTCGTGGTTCATTCGCCTCCTCCACGTTCTGTCTCCCATATACACTCCACCGTAGATCGTACCTACATACCTTCCGTTCAAACACACCAAGGGCGCGTTGGTTCTCCACTAGAAATTTCCATGTTTCGTGGCCGTAGAGAACTACAGGTCTAATTAATGTCTTGTAGATGGTCAACTTTGTAGTTCGGCGAACTTCGTTCTATCTTAGCGTCCTTCTGAGTCCAAAGTTGGCACGATTGCCAGCCATAATGCGCCTTTGTATCTCTCTTCTGATGTCGTTATCGGCGATCACCAATGAGCCCAGATACACGGATTCGCCTACTGCCTCGATTTTATCACCGTCGATCCCTCTTCCCTGTATTTTGCCTCTTTCCTGCATTTTGCCTCTTCTTATGTATTTTGTTATCAACGCATTAATCACAAACCCAGTCCTACCAGCTTCAGCCTTAGGTCTGATGTATGTTTCCGCCATCGTCTCAAAGTTACGTGCTATGATATCAACATCGTCGGCGAAGCCAAATAGTTGGACAGACTCTTTAAGATCGTACCACTTGTGCCTACCCCTGCTCTTCGAATAACACCTTCGAATGCAATGTTAAATAGCTCACACGACAATCCATCACATTGCCGTAAACTTCTCCGAGATTCGAAGGGACACGAGAATACTTCGCGTACCTGCAAGTATAAAATAGATCCTACTGCGATGCTTAGCCTCTTGTCCAGTAACTCATATCCCTACCTCCCCGTGGTGCCGACTGGGGTATGAGTAACCAGATCATCGGGTAGCCAACCCCGGTGGGACCTTGGTCATATGCTGGCAGGGAAGGGGACTGCCTTCTTCAAAAGGTGCAGTCTATCTGAGCGTGTGTTCTCCATATCAGGGGCGGCTCAAAACAGCGTCTGTTCTCCATGTTAGGAGCGGCTGATCATCTTCCTAGTGTCATCTTGGGACTCTAAACAGTGCTGTGCACGATGGTCCTTCGGCGAGACAGGGGGTTGGGGAAGGCCGAACAAGCCGGCCTTATGAAAATTCAAAGTTACAAACAATATAGCAGTTAATATGGACCGGAACAATCGGAAAAGACCTAGGCGACGAAATAAGGACTACGATTGGAAACTCGGAACATGGAACTGCAAATCGTTCTGCTTCACTGGCTGCGATAGGATAATCTGTTACACCGAATACGTGACATTATTTTGTACGCCGAATTGAGGAGTGTTATTCCTCGGTAGATAACGCACTCCAGTCTGCGCCCATTTTCGTACAGGGAGCCAAGGGCGACCCAGGCACTTTCACGCAAAAGTCACAATTTCGAACCTCACCCGCGGTCAAGTTTCGAAAATACCCAAAAACGTATTTGAGTGACTACGACCGGAGATGAACCGCCCCGGGCTGAAAATCTCGATAATCAAGGAACTAAAAAACTACAATGTACAGCCCCATTGGGTTGTCCGGAATGATGACGTAGGACTACAAAACTAAATGTATGCCATTCAAATTGTAGAATGAAATATTCTTTGAATTGACCCTTTCCGGGCTAAAATTTTTCAAGTGTTATTATGCAAGCAATTTGGCGTGTTCCGATTAAATTGGTGCTTAATAACATAGAAATGATTGAAAAAAAGTAGGATTTACTTTTTTGAGATGTGCTAGGTCTTCCAAATTGTCCTGGAGTTCAGAATATAAGATCTACAGTTGTAACGGTAGTTTTATCTGATTTAAAATGTTATAGTATATATTCAAACATATTCAATGAATGCCCAGAAAGACCAACAGACATTATGAGATAAAGTTGGGATATTCATGCCAAACAAACTAACCACACTTGGTATAGCCCATAAAGTTACTTTTTAAATTTGTAGACCTTTAGTTTTTAATAAGATTATCCTATAATGTCTGAGGACGTTCCAGAATATTAATTGAATATGTTTGAATAGTTATCGTAGTTTTCTATGGCCATAAAGGCTACGGTTACTAGTATATATCTTAAGCTCTGAGCTCAAGTTTGTTTTTATGAACCTGAACATCCCAAGATAATCTGATAATGACTGGTGACCTTACAGAAGATTCACTGAATGTGTTTGAATGCACATCGTCACATTTCATAGGTTATAAATCTATTGTTACGACTGTAGATCCTAACTTCAAGGGCAGTTTTGGTGACCAAGAACATCCCAATATATTTTATTCTATCTATTTAATTTACATAAGATGCATTTAAATTGATCAAAATATATATTGTTACTTTGTGTTGGTTCAGGAAGCTGCAGATTTTCAGTTTTGAATTCCAGGATAGTTTGAACAATCTAGAAGATTATCTCATAATATCTGTCGGTCTTCCAAGATATTCAATGAATATGTTTCAATACACAGCGTAGCTTTGCAGCAGCTGTTGTTGCAACAGTAGGTCATATGTTCTGATTTCTAGGATAGTTTCGATGATTCAGAACATGTCATATTGCTTTATAATGTTTGTTGACCTTTAAGAATATAAATTGAGTATGTTGGAATATTTATTGTTACTTTGTGTTGTCTAAAAATTACTGTTACAATTGTAAAACTTATGTTCTGAACGCTAGGACAGTTTGAATGACCTAGAGGATCAGAAAGCTATAAAAAAGTGACTGTTGACCTTTCGAAAGATTAATTGAATATGTTTGAATACAGACAGTCACATTATATAGTCCAAAAAGCTACTGTACAATTGAAAATCTTATGTTTTGAACTTAAGGCAGTTTGGATGACCTAGAATATCCCAAGATTGTTGCATCATGTCGGTTGACCTTTTACACTATTCAATGAATATTGTTAAATATATATTGTTCCTTTACCTACTCCAAAAACCTACTGTTATAACTTTAGATCTTATGGTTTGAACTCAAGGACAGATTGGATAACTCCGATCATCCCAGTTTATCTGGTAATGTTTGTTTATGTTCTAAAATATTCTCTAAATACGGTTGAATACGCAGCGTTACTATGTATAGCTCAAAAAGCTGTAGTTACTCCTGTAGATCTTAAGTTCTGATCTCAAGGATAGTTTTGATGACCTAGAACATTTCAAAATGATCAAATAATGACGGTTGACCAAGCAAAAGGTTCATTTTATATGTTTGAATACAGATCATAATCTTATATAGCCCTAAAAGCTACTGTTACAGCTGTAGATCTAAAGTTCTGAACTCAAGTGCCTTTTGGATAACCTAAAACATCCCAGACATACAAAAATATTTAACGTTTATCACCCAAAGTTTAATAATACGTATGCATATGTACCATATTCTAAAACAACGCATAGCATATATTAAACAGGCATTAATTTTTTCTTCCTGGACTTCTTCATATTCAGGATATTCTACGTCGCCAAGGGCTTAAACCCTTTATGAATTTTTCAATCTAGTGTGGGCCGAAATCAATATTGTTCCCTATTGAAGTGGAAGCGTAGAAATATTTCCGATCGATTTCTACAATTTTTTTGGAAATCACATGGAAAGGTTTTTTCTTCTGCTACAAATGGTGTTTCCTGAGTGGGCCATCGTCATTCTTAAGTGTGCTTGTCATTCTCAGTCTTAAGTAATCGTTAGTCTTAAGTGCTTGTCATCGTCAGTCTTAAGTAACACTTTTCTGTGACTAGGTGCTTCATTTCGAACAGTCAGATAATTACCCTGATCAAAACCTCCTCTGATTCACTCTTTTTCGATAACGGTGCCATTAAATCAGTTATGATACCATGAGCAAACCAGGTTTTTTGATTATTCAATATATTAAACAAATGGATAAATAACACCATAACTTGCCACGAAAATGTAAGGTATACTTTTAGTCGTTTCCTTTAGATCGAAAGTAAGAAGTTTAATTATGAATAGCGGCATAACCCACCAGTATCACACCTGATGTTAGTGCTTTTATATAAACGTTCTACGGCTACTGGTCAAATTCTTAGTCTCACATGCATGTTTTTAGCATGAGATAAGCCATCTCATCGTCGACAAGGCAAACAATTTGAGGGAGCTTTCGCGCTACAGTAAAGGTAGACCAATATCACCATTATTGAGAAAATACTAAACGGTGTACCGTTTAAAATCCGCACACACAAAATTCATTCTCAAAATTCGAGTTTTTATCCGATTATCACCATATTTTCAGGGAGTAAAGAGAAAAAGAGAAATTAGAGTTAGTTTTGGCATCATTCATTCACTCCACGAAATAAACTTTTGATATTCATAAGATTGTGAAAAGAAGAAGAAAAATATGGAGCAACCTGGATTCGAACCTTGAACGTTGAGGTTATGGGTCCAGTGACTTTTCTGATGGCCTGCGACAGATCCTTATTCTCAACGTACTAGTGCAAAACTTGTTGGCGCACGCACTGTTCTTTCGTCGCCATTTTGAAAACTTTTGCGCACCTGATGAAATGAACCAACAGAGTGTAAGCAATACACATTAAACTATTTCTACGGAAAATTTCAATTAATTTTACCCAACGGATCAAAAGTTAGAGCAATTTGAGTGTGTGCGAATTTTAAACGGTACACCCTTTAATACGGTTGAGCCAAATTAACAAGCATTTTTTTAGATACATAATTGAGTGGTTAGGACTAAAAGTTTGTTTAAAAAACTCACGTATGCACTCCCGTTTGATTTACTTATCTTATTATTTTACTCTGAGAACTTAAAAATTTAACAAGAAAGTATACAATATGATACATTGATGACAAATTTCAACTGTGACCAAATAATTTCTTCTCCACAAATCAATAAATCAACAACCTAACCCAATTAAACTGTCTAGACGACCTAGAAAGTACACTTTCAGATTCACTTTCCATAAATCGCACTAGCAAAACTTCAACTAGCACTGCAGCACCGATCTACGGACAGCAACCGGAGTGAAAGGTTGTGCGAAAGTATTTTATCCGGACAGCCGTTTCCTCGCACAAACACATTCCGCCTGACCGGGAAGGAAATCGACTCTCGAAGTCCCCATCCTCATCCCCGTCTCGTTCGTAACCAAGTGTTGTCAAGCAGTGTAATTGCTTGACATAAATCTAAACAAGTTTTATTGCACACGGTTCGCTCTGCACTTTGCGAAATACTCCGATGGATGATGATCATCGTTGTTATGACCCAATTCCGCCAGATTTAACCTTCATTGGGCAAGCGGCAGGCGAATGAGGTCACAAGTGGTTTCAAGATTTTCCAAAAAAGAAACAAATGGATGACAACTCTTTGATTTGATTCAGAACGTTCGGCTGGGAGTCGACCCGCTTGTTTAACATACATTCGAACCTCGCGCCACACTTTGTTGACATTGGCCTGCCGTTCTCTTTCGGGTAGATGGTACTCGATTCCGTGCATTGTCCGTAATATAATTCCAAAATAATTTTCAAATGTACTTGACACGTAACAGAAAAACCTACCACACCCCAACAGATTCACTGGCCGTCAATGCATGGATTCGCTTTTGACTCGTGCTCGTGGCTGTCTTCTGTTGCACTTGCTCGACATGGTCGGCCACAAAACGACAAGAGAGAGGGGAAACACAATGCTTAACCCACTTTCCAGCGGCTGTCAAGTTCAATGTGTGGAAAGAACAGTGGCACACTACGTGTCTGGGTATGGTATTCTGGAAAGTATATCGAGTCTCATATTTTATTTATTGTCAATGGGTGACATTTGAAATGCTGCCTGAAAATTCCACGGTTCGATATTCTGAGATGTTTCCATGTTAGCTTCCTTTTAAAATCAGTATATTTACTGTTTGCACCACAGTTGTAATCGATCTGTGATAATCACAATCATTATCGTTGGTTGTTGATCACATAATATTTCAAAAGAAGGGCCTCAATTGTGCTTGTTGATTAGTTAGGGTGGATTTTGAAGCTATCAACAGGAGCATTTATATAACTGGAAGGAGAAATTTAATGTTACCGGTGCTTAACAACTATCTATCGGTCAGTCTCAACCAAGTGAAGTACACGTGTTTTTTCCACTACTAAATGCATTCAATTTAAAAAAAGAGTAAAACAGTGTGAAGATATTGTTCAAATATCAAATCCTTTCAGGATTCACATTGCGACTATAAGATAGTATAAGAATTCCATTAAATTCAATTCGGCACAGGGAAAAACTAAAATGGATAGGAAAATACCTTTGAAGATTCGAGATGTAAATCCCTTTAAAAGTGATTATTCCAAACCAGTTATCTAAAACAAATAAAGGGTGTTCCGATCAAAATTTGGTCAAACAGTTATGTGTGTGAATCAATCAATGTTTTTTATTAATAAGTCAAATTATTTTTCTTTTTCAAGTTCAGTTAAATACATGAGAAATATTCCGCTTAACTTCCTTTTCACCGAATGCGAATTGTCGGATCGTTCGTTTAACTCCTGCCATAAGGTTTTGTACACTCTCCTTGTCCCTTTTATTCGCCGCAGAACACCAGTTTGCTTCGAAATTTTGCTCGCTCACAACAGGTTTTTGACTCTTCTTAAGGTTCCGCTTGAAGATAGCCCAATAATGATCGATTGGGCGGAGGACTGACGTGTTTGGATGGTTCTTGTCCTTGGGCATCACTTGAACGTTGTTGGCAGCATACCACTCCATTTTTTCTGTAATGGCAAGATGGCAAATCCAGCCAGAATTGAACGGAACAATTGTGTCGCTTCAGGAAAGGCAGTAGACGTTTTTGTAGGGACTCGCTCAGATAAATTTCCTGGTTGATGGTTCCGGTCGCAATGTAAACGTTGCTCTTCAAGCCACAGGTACAGGTGGCCTGCCACACCAAATATTTCTTCGCGAACTTTGACAGTTTAATGTGCTTGAAAATATCTGCCACCTTTCCCCGTCTGGTTGCCGTATAAAATTCCTGTTCAGGAAGCTGTTTCAAACTTCGTAATCAAACTGCGTCAGCATCGTCGTGTACAACTTTCGCGATCGGGCTTTGGCCAACGTGTTTTGTTTATCGTCGCGATTTGGAGACACCACTTTCTTGTAAGTTGACAGTCCAGCTCGTTTTTTGGCACTATCCACGGTTGAAGGCGCCACTCCCAGCTTCTTTGCGACATCGCGAACGGAGAGGTTGGGGTTCCGCATGAAACAGCGGCCAACTCTTTTTGTCGTCGCTGTGGCCTCCGGCTTTCGATTTCCCCCCGATCCAGCTTTCCTGGCTGTCGACAAATGTTCACCGAACACTTTTAATGCGTTGGTAACAGTTGATTTAGCCACATTCAACAATTTCACCAACTTGGCGTGAGAGTAGTTTGGATTTTCGCCATGTACGTGCGAAATTTTGATGCGTTGCCTCTCTTCCTTCGACGACATTTTGATAACTGAAGTGCTAATCTCAAAATCAAAATAGAGGCATGATGCTAAACGCACACATCTTCAAAGGAATGCGAATGAAAGAAAATGCATCAAGTGTAGGTCGACCAAATTTTGATCGAAACACCCTTTAATAGTGTAAAGCGATGTTTCAGAATACGGTACTTATACATACGTATTATTAAATTCTCATTCATAAACATTAAGAATTTTTGAAGGATTGGTTTGGGATGTTCCAGGTTTTCCAAAATTATTTGAGGTCAGAACTTCCGATTTACAGTAGCCTTCAGGGCTATATAAGGTACGATACGATGAACATATTGATGGAGCTTTTGGAAGGTCAACAGTCATTATTTGATAGTTCTGTCATGTTCTAGTGGATGAACTGTTCTTGAGTTTAGAATTTAGAGAATATTTTCTCACGCATAAAAAAAACATTATAAGATATACTGGGATGACCTAGATCATCAAAACTGTTGCTGAGTTCAGAACATAAGATCTACAGTTGCAACAGTAGGTTTTTGGAGTATGCAAAGGGACAATAGGTATTTAATAATATGCATTGAATAGTGTTGCAGGTCAGCAAACATAATGCGACAATCTTGGGATATTAAAGGTTAACCAAACTGTTCTTAAGTTCAAAACATAAGATCTACAGTAGTTTTTTTGAGCTAGGGTAGGTAACGACTTAAGCACCCGAGACCCTATTCCAAGCACGTGGTAAACGTTAACTTACAACGCTCATTTTTCGCAGTATGGTGCTTCACTAGATGGAGCACCATACTGCACAAAATGCGCGTTATAGGTTAACGTTAACCCCGTGCTTGGAATAGGGTCCCGGGGTGCTAAAGTCGTTACTTACCCTATATAAATTGACGACATGTATTCGAACATATTTAATAAATCATCTAAAAGATCAACAGTCATCATTTTATAACTTTGTGATCCTCTAGGTAATCTAAACGGTCCTGGAGATCAGAACTTGAAAGACATATACAGTGAATGTTTTCGAACGTGAAAATACATAAGAAGATAATCTTGGGATGTTCTAAGTCATCCAAACTATCCTTGAGATCGGAACATAAGTCCTACAGTTGTAACAAAAGCTTCCTGGGGTATGCAAAGCTACGATGTGTATTGAAATATATTCATGGAATATCTAGGAAGAACAACAGACATTATGAGATAATCTTTGGACGTTCTAGGTTATCCAAACTATCCTGGCGTTCAAAACTGAAAATCTACAACAATAACTGTAGCTTTCTGGACTGAACATAGTAACAATATGTATTTGACCAAATCAAGTGAGTCTTTTGGAAGGTCAACAGATATAATAAGATATCTTGGGTTGTTCTAGGTCGCCATAACTGCACTTGAGTTCAGAAGGTAGAATCTACAGTCGTAACAGTAGCTTTATAACCGATGAAAGGTGACAATATGCACTCAAACAACGATGAACATGGTTGGATATATCTACCACTACCACTGCCACTACCAATATGTCATGTAAATTTCGGTGTCCTGAGACCGATACATGCAAGCATCCTTTAGTACATAAGAATAAGATGAAAGAGATGACACAATTAAGGGGACCCTCCCCTGGATTTGAGCAAAAATAAGGCAAAGTTTGTATTTTTTTTTGTGGGAGAATGAAAAGGCGTACGAACTTCTGGTTTTGACTATTAAATTCGATTTTTATTCAAAATTTCAAAGAGATAAAAAAATTGTGAAAATTCAAAATGGTGGCTACAAAATGGCGATTTCTCGAAACCATGTTTTTCAATCTTACTTCAGGCCCCGGGCTTGAACTATTAATCCGATTCCCACCATAAAATAACGGTTTGAAAGGTTTTCATTTTTTGTATGGCTTGAACTAAAAATTGGCATAAATTATTGATTATTTATAATTTTTGAACACGGTTGAATTGAAAAAAAGTGGTGTAAAATTAAACTTTTCAGTTCAAATGAGCACTATGCAATGAGATTAAGTTTGATTGTTTGAAATTTAGTCCAAGGCCGTAGAAAATTTCAGAAATAATAACTAGATTTGATTTTTGTCCACTACAAGAAGCTGCAGGCTTGAAGTTGTTGCCCCATGTTTTGTGCGCAGAGGCTTACGGAAATCTCCATTTTGTAGCCGCCATTTTGAATTTTCACAATTTTTTTATCTCTTTGAAATTTTGAATAATAATCAAATTGATTCGTCAAAACGAAAGTTCGTACGCCTTTTCAATATCCCACAAAAAAAACTTTGCCTTATTTTTGCCCAAATCAAGGGGAGGGTCCCCTTAATTCAATCAAACACATCTTTCGTCGACTTGCTTGTGTGTCAGTTTCAGGAGACATAATTTGACACGAAATCTTTGATAACGTTCCCTGGTTTTTTACAAACATGTCTCGTGAAAAATTTATAATTTCTTAGTGTGTTGTCCAAAAAGCTACAGTTACAACTGGAGATCTTATATTTTGTACTCCAAGACAGTTCGAATGGCATAAAATATCCCAAAATTCTCTCACAGTGGCTGATGATTTTCCACGACATTCATTGAATATGTTTCAATACGTATCATATATTTCTATAGTTGATAAAGCTACTGTAACAACAGTAGATCTTAAGTTCTGAACTCCAGGACAGTTTGGATGACATATAATATCCCATGATTGACTCATAGTGTCTGTTGGTAGTGCAGTATATTCCCTTGCGCTGAACTGTCCGGCTTGACGTGCCGTAGGGGCTCAGTTGTGGTTATTTCAAATTAGTTTTTCCACTATATTTATCTACTCAATTTTTGCATAGTATTTTTTTACGTTATGTTATGATAGTACATTGTTGCATCTAAATTAATTTCATTAATTAAAATCACTATAATACACTAGATTAATGCGATGCAAGAAAACAGTGTCAAATTTTACTATTCTTTATACGGAATATAATTTTAGATCGTCCGTGGAATTCCCAGGTATTGTATAGTAATTTTAATTTTTTTTTTCGCGTTGCTCTGATAAATTGTCCAAACTTTCAGGTTCATAATGGATGCGCAAGTATATCTACAATTGCAGCAGGAAAACAATCCGAAGACATGTAATTAAAAATTGAATAGTTATTAACGTTTTATGGTATAGAATCCCTTCACTACACTTTATATGACGCTTTATATGATATTTTCAATTTATATGAAAGCCTAACATTTATGCATCTTGGAAAGTTTAAACCCACCTAACCCACTCCTAGCAGCTCAATTACGTCACAATCAAGTTGCTGCTACTAATTATAACGGTTTGGTGTTGCATGGGATGCCATGTGGTATGTATGTTGTTACTGATTGCCACTGAATTCATGTTTTGAAAACTACTATCATATTTATAGTTTTCGATGATTAACCTTTATAATATGTCGTTTACCTATATTATTTGATATCAGGTATTGGTAGATTGATTCCAGCTTCGTCTAAGAGTGGATTGCGGCTAACCCCGCCAGTATCACACCTTTTTCAGTGCCTTCAAATAAATGTCCTACGACGTGGCAATTTAAAGAAAGCAGAGTGTGATATCACTGCTGCTCATGTCCTTGGCCTACCATGACGGCCTTTTGCCAAATACCTAGTTTATCGATCCTTCTCAAACATTCAGACAATAAAATATAACCCATTAGTAAGCCTTTGGTATATTTACTTCTTTATGGAACCCCACTTTTTCTTCATGTCTTTCTCAGATTTGACATACTTGGGATGCTTCCTTAGAACCTGCTTCATAATAGCCCAGTATTTTTCGATAGGCCTTAGTTCCGATGCGGTTCATGTCCTTGGGTACGAAAATGATCCTGTTAGCTTCGAACTACAGAACAACATTTGAATACTGGCACGAAGCTAGATCCGGCCAAAAGATCGTAGGACCCTCGTGTTTCTTCAGCAGAGGAAGCATACGCTTCTGTAGGCACTTCTTGAGGTAGATATTCTCGTTTCCAGTCCAAGAAGTCATGAATGGCGCACTGCGTTTGCCACATGAGCAGATCGCTTGCCAAATCATGTATTTCTTGGCAAACTATGAAAGTTTCTGCTTCCTTACTACCCCCTGAATATCAAACTTGTGCTGGGTGGTGAAGAACAGTAGCCCCGGAAGTTGCCGGACTACTCACCGTTGACTGCACGATTCCGAGTTGTATTTCGATGTCCCGATGAGAGAGTTCAGGTTTTTTCAGGAGCTTGCGCAAAATCAATTCGCGACGTTGCTTTTCGGGTGATCTCATTTTTTTCAATTTTCGAAAAACTGATAGCGTTAGAAATACAAAAAAAAAACACTCTAAACTACTTCTACCCACATTTTCAAGAGAAAAAATCTAATGGGTAATTTTTCATCGCGTTTTTTCCACGATGAAATTTTATGTGGGTCACCCTTTAAGGATTCTAAACAGATTTTACTCAGTGGATTGAGTGCGTTTCGTTTAACATTATAAGGAAAATTCATTAAGAAACACATTTTTTATATGAAACCCAAATCATCATTCACGTAAAATTAGGGACGTAAACAACGATTGCATGTTAAATCATGTCCTGCGAAACCGAAACGTACGTCACTCGAGGAAAGTAGCGTTCGATTGGAGTGATTTTTTCCAGTGGCGTCTCGTGAGAAAATTAACCGGTTGTGCACTTTCTTTCGAACCCGGACGTCAATTTTGACAACAATATCTTGCTCCATAGTTCCTACTTTCGCCGAGTCTCTTGTGATATGCCACAAAAAGTACCTTGTCAATGTCCCGAAACAACAGAATAAAATTGCAAATAGCCAGTGAGGTAAAACTACTCTGTGTGAACCACAAAGTGCACAAAACAGACACTAGTTCATCGGCAATCAAGTTATAGGAAAAAAGCATCTACAAACGATCCACGTGTGTTATATACAGGGATCTGGTGCACCATTTGAAATGCCCAGTCTGCGAGTATTAACGGGTATTAAATCGATGAATTTGATAATACATGAAATATACAGTTTTAGACTGTGCAGTGCACGAGGTGCACATATGGACGAGACGCCACTGATTTTTTCCGCTTCTATTAACTGGTAGTGTGTATTTTTCTCAGAGATTTATGCCAATCCTACTGTCTCTTAATTAGATAACGATTTTTTTCGTTAGTTGGTGAATAGTTTAATCCTACTCTCTTTATCGATTGAAAAAGAATAAAATATTTTTTTATCGAACTTAACAGAGCTTTTAAAGTAATTTTAAGCGGTAAGGGAAGGTCCATTAATTATGTAACGCAGTAAACGGCGAGAGAGGCGGGGTTATTGGGAAAAACGTGACAATCCATACAAAAATGTTGGAGGTCCATACAAAAAACGTGACAAGGGAGTGGGGGGGGGGTTGTCTGAAAAGTTACATTTTGGCATGTTGGCATGACATAAATAATTGATGTTCTCTTATCCGATACAAAAATAATGCTGGGAATTCAATTGCTTCGGAAGTAGCATAAAAAACATAAAAAAATGAGCCCAAAATCTGCATTGGCAGACCAAGCGAACCAAGTTCTCATGGAAAAACTTGCCTAAATTTGTAAAAAAAAACAGTCCAGTAGCATAGTCGGTTCAATTTGTGCAACTGTTGCAAACTAAAAAGAACACGACAGTTGGTCCACAGTCCGACTCAGGCTTCCGCATTCGGAAAATAGGTCATGTGAAAACGAAACACAAAGCAAAAGCAACAACAACTTACCAGTTCAAAAAGGTGATAGAAATAAGCAGTAAATGAGTACAACGAAAGAAACAACAAACAAAGTTAATATCTTCCTTTGGACGTATCTTCTTCGAAGCCTACGTAGGTTAGATAGGAAACAGACGGAAAACATACCTTGAAGCTCTTCGAATATATAATGGCTTTGCAAAGGTGAAAACAGAGAGAAAAACATATACATTTATCCATGCAGATTGCTGCGGGTACTACCTGACGGTTCAGGGTCTCAATCCGCCGTTTTACTCTTCTCCGACTGGGTCGTGATAGACACAAAGCATGGAATCACTGCGAACCTGCATCGTCAAGGTGAAACTTGTGGCGTGGGACTAGGCCAAGCCTTTTTTTTGCAATATACGAATGTCAGACTTTTACTTTTTTTTTGTTGGGTCAAATGGCGAATCAAATGCAATCTACCAGAACACCCGGAAATTATTACCCTTGTATGTGTTTCCAACAACAAAAATGTTTATCTGTATATAATAATACTTTATCCAGATTCCAATTATACACCATCGTGGCCGTGGTATCGATCAGGTCCATGAGAAAGCTTTTATTTTCACTTCGTCAACATAAATTATGGCGATCGTTAAAGCAAACAGTCCTTGAGACATCGAAAGTAAACGTTCGACCGATCGAAAGCAGTGTAAATAAACAACACAATGTGAAACCGAAAATGGTGAAAATGTTGAAACTGACTCTCTGTTCAAATTCACGGTCATAGTTAATACCACACCAAGATGATTGCCGTCGGATACGGAGGACGTTCTGTGCGGTTGAGTTGAACGATCGGAATGACAATTGCCCCTGCCACAACAAAGTTCCTTGCTTTATCGCTTGAGAATCACGTTCACCGGAGTAATTAAATTTGAAGCCGATCTGGTATTTGCGTGCGGCGGGTGACTCACGCAACAAATCGCTGATTGCGGCGGCAGGGAACAGGAACACTCGTGTCGTCGAGTTCATTCACGTTATCCGGGTCATTGAAACGAGACAGTTGACGGGCTCTCCGAGCGATGGCCGGTTGAGGTACTTCACAGTGGTGCGTGCACCATTTCCTGAACAAAACCAGTATTCATCGGAATGGGCTAGTCGTTCACGAAGCCAACGTTGTCGGGATTAGAAAAAAAATAATATAAATAATGTACTTGTTGCGCACAATCTCGGAAACATATGCAGTATGATAAATATATATATTTTAGTTTCGAAACACGTTTTTGATCACATCATCGTCTTAAGCCAACCACATTAATTTCGAATATTACGTAGAAACGTGACGAGATTGTTATTTAAAAAATCACGTAAAAAGCTTAAAAGTTGGATTTCTTTTGAATTTTTCTTGAATTTAAATCCTTTGAATACTTTTTGTTTCTACAGATTTTATCAGGAGATGGATGCTACTTCTGGTATTCTATTGAAATTATTGAAGGAATGAGCTTAGTTTTCACCAATCTTTGAAATACTTAAAACAATAACATCAATTTTATAGTTTTCCAAACAGAATAGCACCTCAAAGCATAGCTTCTATTATCCTCCAAAATTTTATTGTCAGAAACTTCATAAGGATTTATACAGGTAACCAAATTTACATTGTGGAATATTGTGCAATGAACCTGACAAAGCTTGACGTAAACGTAAAGAACTAGAA
The DNA here is from genome assembly GCA_034211315.2 of Aedes japonicus. Classification (NCBI taxonomy): domain Eukaryota; kingdom Metazoa; phylum Arthropoda; class Insecta; order Diptera; family Culicidae; genus Aedes; species Aedes japonicus. The sequence continues at coordinate 24,676 of JASCZW010009053.1, forward strand.
TAATCTCGTACAACAATATGTTCGAACCCATTGACCATGCAATTGCAAAAGCAGGGCTGTTGCGAACTTTCTGAAAATTTGATCCGGGAAATTTGCGGCGTCTAAAATGAAATTCACGAAAACTACAAATCGGCATCAAAAAATAAGAAACTACTAGACGCACTGCACGCTGCTGCTCCTTTATGAAAAATCATGTAAATTTAGGTACTCTGAGACTGAGATATAAACGAGTGTCAACAATGACGTAAATTTGAGTCATTATAAAAGTAAGATTAATTTAAATCAAATGCAGTTTTCTATGCTTGGTGAGTTTTTCAATCTCTGAACACTTGACTATATATGATTTCTTTATTAACCTCTTTTCCTTGACGTCAAAGATAAACTTCGTTAGATGTTAAATTGAACGAACAATAGCCTGCTACGATCTCAAACTTATTGATCTAATTCTACACAGTATCAAAATGTCATGTAAATCATCTAACTGCCCTCTTCGACCGACAAATGCAAGCGTCCTTTGGCACATAAGAATGAGTTGAAAGGAATTTATCAAAATAATAAATTCAATAATAAATAATAATAAACAATAAATTAATTCAATCAAACACATCTTCCGTCATTTCAAGAGACAGAATGCTGAATAACTTTGCCGACGACTAGAACTATCCATCTTATCGGAACCCCAAGATAGAATAATTTGAAAATGCTCAATTATGCATGCTTACTACCGCCACGTAGTGGTGGAATTCCAAATGAAACGGTTCACCTTTCGTATGCTCTTGACCTTCTAAACAATTTTGCCGAAAACTAGACCTTTCTATCTTATCAGAATCACTAGATAAAACATGTTGGAAATGCTCATTAGCGACACGTAGCGGTGGAATTTCGAAAGAACGGTCCATCTGTTGAATGCTCTTGACCTTCTGAACAACTTTGCCGCATACTAGAACATTCTATCTGATCAAAATCACGATATAGAACAACTTAACAATGCTCAATTTTGCATGCTCGCTAACTCTACGTAGCGGTGGAATTCCGAACAGAACGGTCAATCTTTTCAATGCTCTTGACCTTCTGAACAACTTTGCCGCAAACTAGAACTTTCTACCTTATAAGTATCACTAGATAAACACGTAGCGGTGGAATTTCAAAAGAACAGCCCATCACTCCGGTTCTATTTTGTGTTCTGGCCCTAGGGCCTTCGCTTGCCTCTTGTAACCTGTTGTGCTATGCATTCTACTGTTGTTTAGAAAATCTTCCAAGTGTTTTTCATTGCAAAAAATTTAGCACGTTATCGCAGTTTTTTACACAGATTTCGGAATAAGCACGATTTTTTACACGGGTTGGAAAAAACCGTGCAAAAAAAACGTGTTAATTCCGGAATCCGTGCAAAAAAAAAAATGTCGTTTAACCAAAAGACAAAACCAATTATTTTTGGATTTTATTGAAATCATAATTTGGTCCACTATACAAGGCTTTTGGAAAATCTGCCTAGCTAACCTGGTGACCAATATGGCTCAGACCATGTACTGTGGTATCTGATTAACTACCTTCTTGCATATTATCTCTTTGGTGGACAATTTACCTCAATTTTGCGCCGATTTTTGAACCCTCAGAGGCACCTCGTGACCCGGAGTTGAATCTTCAAACATACTTTTATGTGTAACAGTGTGTACATCTAACCTAACCCTGGGTCAAATATCAAGAATAATCTACAAAGTTGAAACTAGCTTACAAATGCATGCATATCGCGGATGTTTTGTTAAAACTAATTATTTTAAACGTAGGCCGATTAGTAGATATCGACTCCATTTAAGTTAGTTGAGTGACATTTTTGAAGGAATGATGAGCAGGAGAGAATATTATCTCTGAACAGTTGAATACTAACGAATAGTAGAAGTTGGTGAGATCATTCCTGTCAAATAAGAACAGATATTCATCTGCTTATTTCGTTCAACAGCTGCTCCGCTTCACTTGACAATTTTTGTGCTTAAAGCTCGATTCAAAGTAAATCTGGACGCACGGTTTAATACACCACCGCGTCCCTGACGTTTGACAGGCATTTGTTGAAGTTTCATTGATGAAGAAAATGGTGAAAAGTTTTTCTCGATTGATCTACGCATTTTGAAATCACGGATCAGGGAACTTGAGAAAATAAAATTAATTGTGCACAAACATCTACAGAATCCTTCGTGGTTTGCCTCAAAAATAGCAGAAGTGTTAAAATTCCCAAAGTCAACGTTGTGTCTTGTAATCAAAAGTTACAAGGATACTCTGAGCGTGGATAGAGTACAGCGCATCAATCATAAAAGTGGCACTAGGTACAGAGATCTAAGGCGAAAGGTGTTGAGGTACGTGAAAGCCCAGGTGTCTGGTGATTTGGCAAAGAAATACCATTCCAACTTTTCCACCGTGCGTAACACCCTTTCAAAAGAAGAATGTTTGTCTTTTGGTACCAGTAAACATCCGAAAGAAAATTTAGTGGCCAAAAAGCGAGCACGATTACTATACGAACGAGTTTTGACGAAATTTAATGGCTGTATTTTAATGGATGACGAAACATATGTCAAAATGGATTATAAACAAATCCCCGGACGAGGGATGTCCCTTCCAGGTATAAATTTGTTTTTGCTGATAACTTTGCTCGGAAACTAATGATTTAGCAAGGAATCTGAAGTTGTGGCCTTTAAAACCAAGGATTTAATTACATCTCACACAATGACGTCGAAGGTTTACATTAAGGTTGAAGGATTCATCATAATTTTTTCGACATCATCAAAAAATCTGAAGCAGTTTTTTCGTTTGATATTAAAATTCTGGAAATGAAAATATATTCACTGTGACTTGACAAGCAGAATACAGTGAATACATTTTAACGACGTATGTTTTGATTTTCAACAAAAAAAAAAACGGCTTTCGAATTCTTGATGATGACTGAAAATTAATGATGAATCCTTCAACTATAAAGAGTGTCTTAAAAAGCGGATTTTACCCTTCATTCTGCAACCCAAGGCCAACGTTATGTTTTGGCCGGATCTAGCCAGCTGCCACTACTCAAAGGAGGTACTAGAATGGTATGCTGCAAACAGTGTTAATTCCGTCGCCAAAGAGATTAATCTTCCGAATTGCCCTGAGACCGATCGAAAAATATTGGGCAATTGTCAAGCGAAAGATTCGAGGATGCGGTAAAGAAGTGACAAATGAACAACAAATGCGTTTAAAGTGGAATAAGTTCGCCGGTACAGTGTCATCAGCGACTGTGCAGGTCATGATGGCTTCGTTTGAAAGCAGAATAAATATAAATAAATTCTCTTTAGTTTGACGTTTTGATCAACCGTATATGTTGTTTGATTCTTGAGTTAAGATCACTTTAATGCGTCCAAATTTACTTTGAATCGGGCTTTACTTCTCAGCTATACTTTAATGGGATCAACTACAATAAAAATGTACAGAAATATGAGTTCTCACTGCCGCTTGATTTGCTAGCTTCGAAAATTGGTGGAAACAAAAGGATGCATAGTTTTGGTTTAAAAAAACTAGTTTCTGCTCATTGCCTGGCTGGAACGTCTGTGGGCTACAAGTGGTGAGTTTTAAGAACATCTTTGCAACCCAAATCCATCTAAAGAGCATAAAAGCCTATGTAAATGTTATGCTGAAATTCTAAAAAACAAACTCAGTTTGTTTTTCAGAATTTCACGATCATTTGATCGTATTTTAGCCTTATACCATTCATTAAGTTCTGCACGGTGATGTTTGTGAACTTCCTGGGAGCTGCTAATCAATTTGAATCAATTGGACCAGAAGCCTGACATGATGTCGGATACTGCAGTTGCCTTTTTGAGGTTCCACATGACGATTGTCCAATAGCGTTCGATCAGTCGACAGTCTGGTGGGTTGATATATCTTTCAACGAAATAATCGGAAAACCGCTGTTGAGTCGGCCTGACATAATGGGAAGAGGCCAGATCCGACCAGAAGAGAGGAGAAATTCCATACTTTCGGTACTTTTGTGTAGTAAATGTGCAAATTGCTTGTCAAACGAACACCTTCTCATAGATTTTTTTTTGATAATTTTTATCTAATAGATTATATACACTTTCAATTACTATGTCTTATACGTCTAATTACCATTTTGATCCTTTCTAGTCGTCTTATGATTTAGAAGTATCTAGTGCCTTGAATGCAAGAAGCTGCAACAAAACAGGTGGTAGGCTTTTGCACTTATTACTGAATGTATTTTTCATTTCCGGTTTGTAAATGGACCTTTTACTAAATCTGAGCTTATCTGACTCATGCAACGTTGTGTGTTCAACAAATTTAACAAACTTTTCCTGGATATTTTTTTCAAATCAAGAATTTGGTGAATTGAAAACGAACGAAAGAGTACTTGAGCGCGGAACCGCAGAACTCTACACTATAACACTTCACAACATTTCTTGCACTTCAGGATCAACCGAATGAAGATCTTATATAATAAATACGAATGCTTGCAGTATTTTTCATAGCATATATATATTTACACTATTATATAAATATTTCATGGGAATGGGAGGGACCATCAGGGCACCCGATGGAAGCACTCTGGATGGGGAGAGTGGAAATGCCAACTCCCCATTGCTAACAGTTTGTGAATAGAGGGCGGGCTCTTCTCCCCGCCCATTGGGGCATCCTCATATTAGATGTTGCCCTTCGATCCACCCAACCCGTGTTTGGCCCTCCATACAATGGCATGATTAGGATAACCAGTAGTTATTAAAGCTTGATCGAGGCTAACAGAGAGGACTTAGTTTCCGTGCTACAATGGGTGGTAGTACATATCATACATCATCATGGCATGGTAAGGGCGAAAACTACGTTTTGCGTTGATGGTTTAATCGCGAAATAGAACTCTTTCTGGTTTCGAGGTCTTTAGGATGCTGTTTTGTTTTTAAGGGAATCTTAGGGTTTGGTGGATCATCCAAATAGGCATACTAGTACGTACATTTAGATTTATCATATTACTTGTTCGATGAACAGGTTGAACATGTTGACCAATACCTATTATTAACGACTAATTCCATCATATCTAAGTTTTTAAGCCATTTTCACAAAATTCAGGATGGAATATTAAATACAATTTAGTTCAGATCCATCCTTAGTCCATATCATCTTGCCATATTCACGTGAATCTCCTATTTTCATAAATTTATAATTTCCTAGTTGCACGCTGAGTAGCGTCAAAACCTCTATGCTATAGATAGAATACCAGGCGGACACAAGATACTATTGTGATTTGACTAAAAAGGTTATGTGAGAAGGTGTGAAAAGGGTTCAATTTTTAAAATATTCCAATCGGTCATTAATACTATTATTCTCAACTTACTTCTTTGAACTGTTCATTTATTTGTTTTAACTTGTAAATAAATGAAAACGACGTTTAGTAGGACTCAGAGCGATTACTCGCGATTTACTCCAGATTAAAAGGGGTGACACCTTTGGGGGATCGATTGAAAAAATTCATGTAAATGAAATTCTGTAGTCTCACTAGAAGTTTGTCTCTAGCATATGCGTTATGTTGATGATGAAAAGAATTATATGTAAACTACACAACATTGTTCTATCATTTATTTTTAAATATTAACTGGGTTTTTTCGTAATGGCTTGTCGAAATAACTTTTAAATGCGAAGTTCAAGTTTGTTGCTCAAAACTAAGATGGCTTTAAAGCGATAAATCGAAATCACTATTTGACGACTGTTACTATTTGCCGCTAGATAGAAATTAACCAAATTTCTATAAGTTTTTGAAATGTATTGTTCACATTATGTAAATTGCGTAGCTGTGTTTTTTGTTACGGCCAAGATGAAAATGAAGTCAAGTGAAGACGCGAGAAAAAATGTATGCTCAAATGGAAAGTTTAGAACTTTCTCATCGTGTTTTGGGAAAAAATGCTGCAAATCTGCAATTCAACCGTCTTAAGAGTACTAGAAAGGTTCAACGACCGGTTGACTTTGGATCGCTAGCGCGGAAGTAGGAAGAAACCCGGGAGCAGCATATAGGAAGATGGATGCAAAAGTTATGGGTAATTACATCCATAATCCCAACATTTCAACACGTGATGTTGCCAAAAAAAAAGTCATCGTTTCGCAAAGTTACGTCCAGCAAGGCAAGGCAAGAGCTGGATTACATGTATACAAGGTTCTAAACTTCTCAAACCACGATGAACGGTAACCAACTATAGACAAGCCGCGTACTAAAAAGCTCTACACGGATATTTTGAACAGGTAAAATTGCTGTGTGATGGATGACGTAAAATACGTTATAGCTGTCCTCCAAAAAATGTCAAGACAGGAGTTTTACACCGGAAAAGATAAATTTAAAGTGGATGAAGTTGAAGAATTACAGGTCGAAATTCGCATTGAAATACTCCATTATGCAGGCTAGCTATACGTGAATTTTTTTGTCAGAACAGGCACCATCAATGGTGAATGCCTTTAAAAATGTCTTTTGCAATTTTTGAAGCAGCACAATGAAACACAACTATTTTGGCCGGATTTATCTTCTTGACAATCTTTTAAAAACGTACTGGAATAGTAGGAGGCTGATTCGATGCATTTTGTCCTCAAGGACATGAATCAATCGAACTGCCCTAAATTACATCCAATCGAAACTTGTTGGGCAATGGTGAAGCGGGAACTCAGAAAGACCAAGGAGAAAATAAAGTATGCAAATGACATGCGTAGGAAGAGGATAAACAATTAGAAAAGGATACCGGATACGACTGTACAAGGGAAAGTGTCTCGAATTTTTACCAAAAAATCTCCAATGATTGTTCCAATGTAGGTAAACTGAGCTTAACACATGTATTGAACTGCCCTGCCATTTTTACCCGATAAATTCATGAAATTTGGTAGTAAATGAACTGTGTTTCGATAATTTCTTGTTCGCCCTTTATTTTTCGTTTAGTTACAAGGCTTTAATACTTTCATCTTAAATTTTCATCGAGATTTTTATATTTGTTTACTGACAAAATTCTCATTCAAATTTCCTCTACTCGTTCTGAACACTAAACGTTTTGTTTGAAAAAAATGTTTTATTTCATAAATCTCCGGCGAACATACTGTCGTGAACATCTTCATGTTGTCATAAACATCAAATAATCTTATTTCACTCAAAAAGAATCCCAAAATGATCGAGTTCGAATTCTTGAAGACGCTAACTTAAGAACTTACGAAGATTTCGCATGCCGAATTGTAAAATAAGTTGTTGCTACAAGTGGTTCAAGTTTTCGCCACAAGATGTTATGGTTTTTGAAATTTATGCCGCCAACTTTGCGAAGTGATGATGCAAATCTGTTGATATTAGCAACCGTGCATCCTCAAAGATCACTTTCTAGAAGCAATTGAATTTGAGATTGACCAGTGAAAGGACCCAGACAATCACTTTTCATGAAATATTAACCGTTTTTCTTCCATTCAGGTGAGTTTCTTCACCGTGCGGTTATTTTTGGCGACTGAAATAAATTTGCTGCAATCTCTTAACTAATTTCGAAACCAGTGCCATGTCGATGTCTCCAAACACAACCCGAGACCCATAATTCATATTTCAAATGTTCAGACATGACCTGGGGAGGGGGTCATAACAGTCGCGCTCTAAAAGTCAAACACGATTAATATCAATCCAAATGTGTGCGTCGATATTGGCCAGGTGCCCGCTGCAGTCAGTTTACCAGGTGGTCGTGGAAAACAATGGTGAAAATGAAAACTCCCTGCTCACCCCGCCAACCGCCATCGGGTTGTTGTTTGCCCCTCTCTAGGTACTCGTAGTTATCAGGCAGCGATGGAAGTGGATCATTCCGCGAGCGAGCTATTTGGGTGTCTGTACTCTTCATTTCTGATGCCTTATGGCAGGCAGGCAACAGTTCTATCTAGTTCATCAGGTCAGCCGTCATCACTTTCGACGGCCGCCGGTGGAAGCGTGTGAGATTTGCTTTTGTTTCACTTTTTTCCCGTTGTGTTTATTTGCTCAATTTCTGACTGGTTCCACGTCGATCAGTGGTGCAGTCATTAATCTTGCTGAAAATACCTACGTGAAAGATGGACATGTGGTGGCTGAGCAGCAGTTGTGTGCTCTAGATAATGATTTATTTTTACGACTTAGAATACGATATTGGATTCGGAAATATCTCGGGAAGTTTTGACAATAACGAGTGCAAATTAGTCTCATCGAGATGAGTGGAAAAGTAGACTAATTTGTCCGTTTAGAAATTTGAATGTACGTTATACTTATGTAACCTATGTTGTGTATGTGAAAAGGTTTCATGCTCGTGGAAATATTATTTTATGGGAAAAAAACGTTTTTCCAACCTTATTTTTACTTTTTTTATGGTAAACAAAGAGCTGAGCAAAATTTCACGTTTGACTTATCCTTCTAAAATAGGATCAATTTTCTAAAAATAAAGAACCAAAATTGTAACTTTTTGAATTCAAGCAAAACTTTTACTGATTGTTGGAATGATCTTTTAAGTACAGGGTGAGTGGTAATTCCTGTCAGTGTTTTTTTTTAACATGTGTAACTTTGGATGGGCTAAAAACATACATGTTTGGCCATTTCTCTTTTAGAATATATTCAAATGTCAACAAGGCTTGCAAGTTTGTTTTGAATTTTCATTCGTTTGAGTCTCGTGGTAATCATGAACGCGAAAAGAGAGCAAACATTTTAGACCGTGTACTATTTTAAAGAAACTGAAACCGCTCGGAACAAACGAAAGATTTATCTTTTGCATCATCAAACACTACAAAGAAACCATTACTTGCAAAATGATCACATTAACCACCCAGACCTAGCCGTAAAGGCACCAGTCAGGTGTCCGGAAGCCATCAAACGAGTGAGAGAGCGAACACTCGGCAGGATCCTGGTAAGTCTGACCGAAAGATGCCCAATGAACTGAAAATATCGCAGTCAACGATTAGGAGTATTTTGAAAGACGACCTACCATACAAAACAACAACGGATGCATGTCTTTACTGAAAAGATGAAGATTTCAAGGGTCGAAAGATGTCGGAAGCTGCTCAAGCGGTACGGTGGATTGTGAAATTCTGTTTTCGAACGAAAAAAAGTTCCTTTACAGGATCACCAAAACCAGCAAAGTTATCGGGTGTACACTGGAAATTTGCTTTCGTAAATGAGGCTTTCACTTGTTTTGTAAACATGGATTTTGTACATAGAACAAATGTCTCGTATATTGTATGAAACATAAATATCATTACACCGTTTTGTATACTGCACCAAATGAATTTCGTAAAGACCAGCCAATCGCTGCTTTTCTTTTATCGTACTCATACATGATGGCGTTGCTGCTAAGATGGCTGGAATAATATATATACCAAAATAAAAATTAGAGCGCTGTCTAGAATTACAACTGCATACTCATTATTCTAGTATCATATCTTTTCACGAGTCACCATGCCCTTGAAAGGTTAACCACGGATTCTGTAACAGCTCTTCCCTAAATATACAGGATAGATTCCCTTGTCAGAAACATTAAAACAAAAACGCCGTACAACTTCACGTGGTTGCACTTTTTGTTTCAATTATATTTCGAGTCGATATAGTTGCATGTCGATATATTTCGAGTCGATATATTCATGCAACCACCAGAGAGACCTTTCTTATTTGTTTTTAACAAAATACTCGTAACTCTTTGAATTATTATCGTACAATGCACGAATGTTCTCTCTGTGTTGACAAATGCTTTGTGCTTTTGACAGTTGGGCGTGTGTCATTAATTACAAATAAGTTTCGTTTCAGAAAACAACGAGTAGATTCGTTAGTTCTACCTTCGATTTCCAGTTCTACCTTTTTTCCAGTGTATGCAACACATCTTTCTGGTATTCTTCGTGATAAACTAGCTGTCCAAGGGTTCCAGAATGTTTCAAGGGCGATGGTTTGGGGATGTTTGTCCAAAACAGTGAAGGTTCCATTCCTATTCATTGAACCTGGTGTAGAAATCAACGGTAAACATTGCATCTATAATGTATTGACGAACCATTTGCTACACTTCGTCAGAAATAATGCAAGAAATCAACATAATGCTTTCAATAAGACTCCCACTAGACGAAAGCTACACAATCTTAGTGTGAGGACAATTTTCCATCATCCGAATTCTATGCATGGGGCTACATGCTGGGCAAACTGGGAAATACCAAAGGACTAATCGTGGAAACTTTCAAGAAACGTTCGGTGAAAATATGGAATGACGCCTCATGCGAGCCAGCTGTGACGCTTTCCAACAACGCATGCGGTTGGCAAACAGAAAATATATGGAAACTTAAAATTCAAGCAAGCTTCTCATTTTTACGACCATAGAATTTAATGAGACGAAATGCCACTCACCATGTATGTACAGGGTGGACGAAGAAATTATATTCTTGAAAATTGTTGCAAAACTTAAACAGGATTGTATTTCTCACTCATTGCACTTTGAATAACAAGTCTAAGTATTAAACTTACATTGTGTTTAGTGAAGTTCAAATCTTTTTTTTTTAATATTTAATCACAGTTCGAAGACGCTTTTCAAAACGCACCACTTTTTCCGGCATTTGATGCCAAATATCAACCAAACGTTTTCGAAAGAGTTCAAACACAGTTTTTCTAGCATGTATCCCTAGATACTGAAGTACAGTGAGATCAAATCCAGAGACGATGCAGGCCATTCAGAGGAAATGATGGAACATGGTAAATTTTGCTTACACCACTGCTGAACAACTTCCTAATGGGCTGGAGCTGAGTCCTGTTGGAAACAAAAACTTTCCCTCTCTAAAAGTATCTTGGCACAGGGAAGTGAGTGTTCTTTGATAATGCATTGTACACAATACTCTTTGTTTATTTTCAAGCCCCTGTCTATGAACAACAGTGGTAATTTGTCTTTTGACGATATGGTGATATCACCACAGAAGCACTTTGGTATTGCTCAGTCCCTCGTTTGTTAGCTGGTATTCCACGAAGGCTTGCTCCATGTACACGATCATTTTATTGGATCATAGACAATTTCAAGTTATGCGAATTTGCATCCGAAAAAATATGGTATGACCAGCGTGCGTCTTCAGCAGCGCCCGCGATCTGGCAACTCTGTCGGCAATATTCTTGCTTGTCAGTCCGAGAAGCTTCTGTTTTTAAAAAGCCTCATATCCAAGGTCCCGTTGCAATATATGGATGTGTGGCTTATTTTCCTTTCATACGACACACGACACCCCTCGTCTGATTTCAATGTTTGTGAATTCGTCAAGATGCATCCATTTTTGAATGGATCCATGAATCCTGTTTTGTTTTCGTAAATTGAAGAACACAAATTCAGTTTGTTGTTTACGAATGAACTGACAACAAGTCACTGTTTCAAAACATACACAAGGGTTGACCGATAAGGGTAGAAATTGTACCGAGGGGTTCAAAAATGGGTGTATCATTCTCTTGGTGCCACCCTGTATGATACAGTAATGGTGGCAAGGGCTTGGATGAACACGTTATCGAATGGATAATGGCTATGTTGAAAGATTGGGACATTTTTACTGATCTCGGAGGTACACAACTGTCTATAAAATCAATGAAGGGTTGTCCTCAAGGTGGTGTATTGTCAGCATTTCTAAGGTCTTTAGACGAACATCTTTTAAAGCTACCCGATCGAAGGTTTGAAGTGATAGGATACGCAGGTGATGTGACCATTGCACAGTGGGCAAAAATATACCAGATTTAGGGTTGAACACAGTAAGTGTTCCATTTTGCCCATTTCTCTCCTCATTTTGGGTGCAAACAAGAGTTGTTATCCAAAAAGTAAAGTTGGTGCTATTATATTGAACCCAAATGCACGGTAAATTAGCAGAAAAAGCTGAATAATTGAATGGAACAACTTTTACTTTGATCTGATGCCAGGAAGTGGTCCATTTTAGCCGATTTCCTCTCATACATGCATAAACTCTAGACAAAATCGTCAAAAGGTCGAAAGTAACAATTGTAAACCATGACTTCAAACGTAAATTCCAGGTTGCTAACAGCTATATCCACTACCCTCGGGAGGGTAATTACTCCCTTTATCTGTTTCTAGTGCTATATTGTATTTTGCAGATCCTAGAGAAATACACTAGAAGCCATTGTTTACAAATTTTACCTACGACCTTTTGACTATTTTGTCTAGAACTCCTTTTGAGCATTGAGCTGCTTTGAAAAAAACGGCTAAGGTGCTAATCAATCCGTCTAAGTCTGTTGGAATTGATTCTGCTGCTACGGCGTTTATTCATAATAATTAATCGAATTTTTTTAGTAAACACGATTTTAAAAACATTCTCTCATCTAAAAAGTGCAAGTGAGAGTAATGTTCTAGGCGCCGTTCTTCAGACCGCATGGAACATTACTCTCACTACGCACAGATGAGGCGTGATCATTTTACTAAAGTCGTTAATGTCTCTTGCCGACGATCAATTCAACAGACAGACGGATGAGTAGCCACTATCAATGTAATTCCTAGACTAAAGATAGATCAAAGGTCGTAGGTAAAATTTATGAAACAATGGCTTCTAGTGTGTTTCTCACAGGATCTACAAAATGTCTCTTTATAGAAACAGATAGAGATGATACTCGAAGCCAGTGCACTCATTGCTGTTGTTTTATCTGGGATTTAATGCATGTATGAGAGATGGACCTACATCTAACATGAATCAAAGTGTTGATATGTCTTCTGTGCGTTTAGTTGATATGATAACAATACTACTTTTGGTGTAACTCTTGTTGCGCCAAATGAAGATGGGTAAGATGGGTACGTGTTCAACCTAAATCTGATATTTTGCCCGCTGTATCACCTACAAATCATCGCTGTAGTGTTCGTGGAACCTTAGAATTAACGATGAATACCCTTATAACGTTGAAGCCCTTCATTTTATGAACGGTGTGTACCTCAGATCGTAAAAATATCCTAATCTTCAACATGCTGATAGCCTCCGTAAACCCCTTGCCGCCATTGCTGTAATCTGAGATTGACAAATGATACGCCATTTTATAAACAGTTTCTACCCTTATCGGCCCCATGTGTTTTAGTGACGACGGTAATCGATTCGTAGGCAACCAGACTGAGCTATGTTCTTGCAGCAAGGCAGTTCATGGATCCATTCAAGATAGTGCATCTTGACAGTCCTGGCGATCAGACGAAGTGTCGTGAAATTGTCATAATGAAGATATACGCATCACATGTTGTGGTTGTGAACTTAAGACGGAAGCTCTCCGAAGAATGTGCCGTAAATTCCTTGAATCTATGATCGTACCATATTTTTCGGACAGAACAAAGCCAACTGACTCTATGATCAATAAATGATCGTGTATGTAACGCTAAATGAAATGCAGCCCAACAAACGAGGACGAGGCACAATGATATCACCATGAAACAAGTACTATTATTCATGAACGAAGTAAGCAAACAAAGTATTGTACAGTATTAATCATCCTTCCTATGCTAGGTAAAATTTTGTTCCAACAGGTATTACATTAGAAACGATGATATGAAGCAAGGACACCATGTTCAAATCATTTCCTGAGCCTGTCTTGTCTCACTATACTCAGTATCTGGATACATCTTGTTTGAATAACCGAAACGTTTGGTTGATATTTGGCATCAAATGCCGATGGGTACGTTTGAAGAAGATCTTCGAACTGTGATTAAATATTTAAGATTTGGAACTTCACTAAACACAATGTAAGTTTAATACTTAGACTTGTTATTCAGAGATAAATGAGTGAAGTACAATCCTGTTTAGTTTTGCAGCAATTTTTCAAGAATATAATTTCTTCGTCCACCCCTGTACATACATGGTGAGTGGCATTTCGTCTCATTAAATTCTATAGTCGTAAAAATGAAACTTGCTTAATTTAAGTTTCCATATATTTTCATTTTGCCAGCCACGTACGTTGTTGGAAAGCGTCTGGCGAAATGCATGAGGCGTCATTCCATATTTTCACCGAACGTTTCTTGAAAGTTTCAGTTAGTCCTTTGGTATTTCCCAGTTTGCCCAAGCATGTAGCCCCATGCATAGAATTCAGGATGATGGAAGATTGTCCTCCCCTTCTGTATGGCTTTCGTCTAATTAGGAGTCTTATTGAGAAACATTATGTTGATTTCTTGCATTATTTCTTGACGAAGTGTAGCAAATGGTTCGTCAATACGATATAGATGCAATGTTTACCGTTGATTTCTACACCAGGTTCAATGAATAGGAATGGAACCTTCACTGTTTTGGACAAATATCCCTAGCCATCGCCCTTGAAACATTCTGGAACCCTTGGACAGCTAGTTTATGCGAGGGCCTTCGCATCATATTATACCTAAGCATCGCTGGATCGAAGGTAGAACTAACGAATCTACTCGTTGTTTTCTAGTGAAACTTATTTATGATTAATGACACGCCCAACTGCTCAAAGCACAAAGCATTTGTCAACTTTGAAGAACATTCGTGCATTGTACGATAATAATTCAAAGAGTTACGAGTATTTTGTTAAAAACAAATAAGAAGAAGGTCTCTCTGGTGGTTGCATGAATATATCGACTCGAAATATATCGACATACCCAACTATATCGACTCAATATAATTGAAACAAAAAGTGCAACCACGTGAAGTTGTACGGCGTTTTTGTTTAATGTTTCTGACAAGAATCTATCCTGTATATTTAGGAAGGCATTTAGAATCCGTAAGTTAGCTGCCCCAGAGGCGAAGACGTGCTGGAACGTAATTCAGACAACCTCTGTTGTTTATTATTATATATTATGTTCATACAATCTCTGGTTGTTGTTCTAGTAATGCAAGATCCATGTTTACAAGACAGGTGGCTTACAACTACGAAGCAAATTTCAGTGTACTTTTTCGTTCAGCAAATTTCGTACCCTTGGTAACTCAAACATCTTTGACCTTTAGTATCTTCGTCTTTCGATGAGATCCGTGCATGGTAAGATGATAACAGATATACAATCGTTGACTTACGATATTTTCGGTTCATTGAACTCATCGAACTACGAGATCCTGCCGATGCTCCTCTCTGATTTCAGACGCATTTGTGCCTTTATTGGGTCTGGTGGTTAATGTGATCGTACTGAAATGTGGTTTGAATCGTCTTTCGTTTGTTCCGAACGTGAACTCGAACAACAGATATTGCGCGGTCGTGTTTGCTCTTTCGTTCAATTACCGGACTCAGGCAGATGAGGAGATTCGAACGCAGGCACTGAGCCTTGTTGACATTTGGTGGCCAGGCAATCCCAGACACGCATCGTTACCGCTCGCCTGTAGCGAGATGCGTTTCACAACAATCAGTAAGTTTTGTAATTCAAAGTTACAGTTTTGGTTCTTGTTACAGAAGGTGATCTATTTAGGAAGGATAAATCAAACGTGAAATTTTGCTCAACTCTTTGACTACCATAAAAATGAAAATAAGGTTGGAAAACGTTTTTCCAGATAAGATAATATTTCCACATTTATAGACCTGCATACACAACATAGGTTACATAAGTATAACGGCCATTCCAGACACAAATAGACGGATCATTGTCTGCTTTCAACAAATGCTCGTTATGACTCACAAGTCCGATCCAATCATCGTAAGCTAGAGCTGGCACATGTGCATGGGTATTTTCAGCAAGGTAATGACTGCACCGCTGACGTGAACCAGTATGATAAACACAGCGGAAAAGTGAGCAAAACAAATCTCACACGCTCGGCCGTCGAGAGTGATGACAGCTGATGATGACAGATGCATTGCCTGCCTGTAAAGGTATCAGAATGAGTACAGACACTTAAAATGGCTCCTTCATGAATGATCAACGCTGATAATACAGTACAACAACCCGATGGCGGCAGATGAGCAGGAACCATTTTCTCATTACTCACGTACCACAATAGAAGCTGACAAACTGGCACTAATATCGACATACATTTGGATGATATTAATGTTTGGTTGCCGTGTGTCATCTCTGGTGACTGAAGATGGGTCTCGGGACAGTGTTTGGAAGACGTGACGTAACTGATTTCGAAGTGGATTGGAAGATTGCGGCGTTATTTCAGTCGCCGAAAACGCGTGCCTGATCCTCGCTGGTCAATCCTCAGATTCAGTCTTCTAGAATGATCTGAAGGATGCGCAATTTATATCAACAGATTTACGTATCACTTCATAAAGTTGGCTGACATAAATTTCAAAGAAACCATAACATCTGGCGAAAACTTGAACCCTTGTAACAACTATTTACAGATGACATAAATCTTCGTAAGTTCTTTGGTAGCGTCTTCAGAATTCGAATCGATCATTTTAGCGCAGTGAAATGCCATTTGTGTTTATGACAACATGAAGATGATTTTTGTGACTATGTTCGCCGGAGATTTATAGTAAACATTTTTCAAACAAACGTTTAATGTTCAGAACGAGTAAAATTTGAATGAAGGCACGATCAACAAATATAAAAATCTCGATAAAATTTAAAATGGCAAAGCCTTGTAACAAACGAAAAACAAAGGAGCGAGCAAGTATCGAAAACACCGACCTGCAGAACTCATGGTATCGGAAGGCGATTCAATAAATGTTAAGCTGGAGTTACTACATTGGAACAATCATTGGTACGCAGTGCTTCCTTGTAGTGTATGCATGCCGCACAATTGTTATCATCTTCCTACGCATGTCATTTACTTCATTTTCTCCTTGATGCAATTCCCTTGTAACAATTTCGATTGAATATGGTGGGGCAGTTCGATTGATTCATGTCCTTGAGACAAAAACCGTCGAATCGGCCCTTCAGCCGTTTGCAAAGATTGTCAAATCCGTGATAAGTAGTTGTGTCGTGTGCTGCTTCAGGTACAGGTATTTTGAGGCATTTCACCATTGATGGGAGTAGCCTGTTACAAACAAAGGTGCATTATGAAACTAGCCTGCATGTCGTGTTTCCATTTCGGCAACACTTTAAGTCTTTTCAGTGTCACTCCTGTCTGCCGGAGGACGAAATGACGTAAAAGTCAATGTGACACTGTTCCAGATATCATCTTCATTTTGAAATAGCGGCAATCTATAAACTGTGGAACGCTGTATCATCTTCGTCAATACTACTAGCTGGACGTAACGCTGCGAGCAATGACTTTTTTGGCAGCATCACGTGTTAATGTTGAGTTATGGATATGATTGCCTCTTTGCATCATCTCTATATGCTGCTCATTTCTTTCCTTCCGCAGCATCGTCTCGTGGTAGCACTACAATTGCTCTTGGGACGGTTGAATTTAGTTTGCAACATTTCCCAAACACGATGAAAAGTTCGCTTATTTTCTCGCGTCTTCACTTGACTCATTTTCATCTTGGCCGTAACAAACATCTACACAATTTATGTGTGAACAGCATTTCAAAACTTATAAAATTTGGTTAATTCCTAATCTGGCGTATGTAACGATCGTCAATTTATCGCCTGCTTCATCTTAGTTGAGCAACAAACTGAACTCATATTTCGACAAACCATTACAGAGCCAGTAATATTTAAAGATAAATGATAGAACAATGTTAATAGTTATATATTCTTTTCATCATCAACACTGTAGAGACAAACTTCTAGTGAGACTACAAACACATGAATTTTCAATCGATCCCCAAGTGTCTGCCACAATCTGGAGTAAATCGCAGTAATCGCTCTGAAATCCTACTAAACTTGTCGTTTTCATTTATTTTTAAGTTAAAACAAATAAATGAACAGTTCAAGTAAGTTGAGAATATGTATTAATGACCGGTAAATATTTACAAAATTGAACCCTCACGCCTTCTCAGCAACACAATCAAATCATAATATCTTGTAATCACCTGTATTCTAATACATGTATGGTACGCCTCAGCGTGCAACTAGAAAATTATAAATTTGTCCACGTGAATATGGCAAGTGTGTAGTTAGGATGAATCTGTCTTTATGAAAATGGCAAAACATGATGGAATTAGTCGTTAATAATAGGTATTGGTATCAACATGTTCAACCTGTTCATCGAACAAGTAATATGATAAATCTATGTACGTACAATATGCCTATTTGGATGATCCGCAAACCACAAAACAGAGCAATAAATCTGCCATACCTACATGCCAGCAATGATAACATGACACCATATGGCACAGAAACAGAATCCTCTCCTGACAGCCTCGATCAAGCGCTGTAACACAGTTATCCTAATGCCATTATGAGGCCAAACACCGTGGAAACAGAAGAGGCAACATCAGGATGCTAAAAATAAACAAACTGTCAGCAATGGGAGTTAACGTCCCTCTCCCCATCAGAATAAATAGTGCCTACCTCCATTCCCATGAGATAATTTATATAATGTAAATATATATATGCCCATAATGCACCGTATTTATTATATAAGATCTTCATTCGGTGTCCACAATCATGTGTGTGATGTCAAGTTCTGCGGTCTGTAAATGCCTGTATTTGCTTATCGAAGAAGCTGTTAGAACGTTGAACACACAACCCATGAATCAGACTGCTCGGGTGAAATAAGACCTGAAATGAAATACATTCGTGGCAGAATAGAAACCCGCCTGTTTTGTTGCGGCTCCTTGCATTCAACGCTAGATATGCAAATCATGGACGACAGAAAGTAATCAATTAGACATTATGGGAACATGTGGTGAAGTGTATTGAATAAAATTATCAAAAATCTATGAAGGTGTTCGACGAGCAGTTGCATTTGCAAATTGCCGAAGTATGGAACTATATATATAACAGTCAGTCTGGCCTCTTCCCAGGCCAGCGGCGGTCCTCCGATTGAACTCGTTATCGGCCCGCCAGACTGTCGACGATCGAAACGCTGATGAGCAATCTCCTGGAGACGTAAAGGCAACTGCAGTATCCGGTATCTTCTGTGGTGTTAGCGGCTCCTCACCGTGCAGAACAATGAATAGTATAAGATACGATCAGATGATCGTGAAATTCTGAAGGCAAACTGAGTTTGTTTTAGGAACTCGGCATAACATTTACATAGGCTTTATGCTCTGAATGGATTTAGTGATATTCTTAAAACTCACCGCTTGTAACCCTGTTCAACTGGAGCAATGAGCAGAAACTAGTGCAAGCAAACTATGCATCCTTTATTTCCGCAATTTTCGAGCTAGCAAATCAAGCGGCAGTGAAGAACTCATATTTGTGTAGTTGATCCCCATTAAGCTATGGCTGAAATTAAAGCCCATTCATGGAACTAGTTGCCAGTGATCTTAACTCAAGTCAAACTGTAGGAATTTGTATAACTATTCTTTCAAACAGCCATCATGACCTGTTCACGTGATATACTCGACTGGCTCACTTGAAGCAGGTTCATTTCTGCTTCTTGCATCCTCGAATCTGCTTGACAATTGTATTTTCGATCGATAAGGCAATTCAGGAAGTGTCTGGCGAATCTTACTGTTACGCGCCATTCAGCCACCTCGCGAGTATGTAACAGATCCGGCAAAACCTGTGATGACGCAATTGCAGATGAAAGTCAAATCCTTTTAAGCACTCTTTATAGTTGAAGGATTCATCATTGGTACAGTCATCATCAGAATTCGAAAACCGTTACGTGACATACGTCGTTAAATGCTGTTGTATTCTGCCCCAATCAGTCACGTGTTATCCCTAACATAATATCAAACAGAAAAACTGCTTCAGTATTTGATGATGTCGAAAAATGATATCAACCTTTAATAACGGCAACTGCGACGTCATTGATATTCCTTGGTTTAAAGACTGCAACTCAGATTCGCCTTCGTCGTGGTTTCCGAGCAAGTTATCGGCAAAACAAATTTAGCAAATCCTGAATCAGCGTTGTTTATAATCGATACGACATGTTTCTCATCCGTAAAATGCAGCAATTATTCCCTGGTGGCTCGTTATCGTAATCGTCTTCCTTTTGGCCTGTCCTAACCGGATCTTGCACAATGCCAAAAATTGACATTCTTTGGTGTTACGCGCAGCAGGCTGTAATCACCAGACACCTGAAGCATGCTAGATCTCAATGCCTAGTACTGCTATGATTGATACGCTGTATATCCGCTCAGGTATCACCTTCAACACTGGTACAGACGTTAATTAACGTTGACTGGAACACAACACTTCTGCTTTGAGGCAAACCACGAAGAATAACAGATGTTTGTGCGCAATTGAATTTTATTTTCTCCAGTTCCCCAGTCATGATTTCAAATGCCGTCAATCGGCTTTCACCGATATAATATCAATGAGCTTCAGCAAATGCCTGTCGAAAAACACTGTGTATGATACTTCGTGCGTCAATTCCTGAATCGAGCTTTAAGCAAATTGTCAGGTAATGACGTAACGAAATAAGCGGAGTAATTATCTGTTCTGTTGCTGGAATGTCTCGCCAACTCTACCTTCATTAGTATTCAACTGTTCGAAGACTCAATATTTCTCACTAGCCATCCTTCCTTCAAAAAATGTCATCAACTAACTAAAATGGAAGTCGTATCATCGACCTACGTTAAAATAATTAGTTTTAACAAAACATCCGCGATATCTGTAAACTAACAACTTTGTAGATGACTAACGATATTGTCAGGTAGGTTAGATGTACACTGTTACACATAAGTAATGTTTAGTCTTCAGGTACGAAGTTGCAAATCGGCATAAAATTGAATAAATTAATCCATAAAGACTAACAACAGGTAGTTAATCGATACCCAGTACATGTCTGGTATATTGATGCCGTGGGTAAATATGGACCAAATTATAAAATCCAAAATGCATGAAG
>JASCZW010009054.1:0-45406 GCA_034211315.2 Aedes japonicus
TGCATTCTATTGCGTATGTATCTGGAGCGTTGTACTTAGCACCTACGGCAGGACTGAAAGCACACTATGCTACTGTATAGATGCAGGCGGCATCGATTGGCTCGAGTGACTGGTTTTGCAACTGCAACGAGTATATTCAAAGAATACACAAAGTCTCCATTTACTATTTTCAACGAATATGTATTTATTAAGCATCTTGAATCCATATCGATAATCAAAATTGACGCTTGAGGATTGTCTTAATAATTCATTGCTATGGACTGATTATATGAAATTTTAATATTTATGTAATTTCGCCTTCTATATAACTAATATACACAGGTCATTAAAGACTATTAATGGAAATATTTTAATTTTTTGTTCAATCCTGAGCAATACGTTCCCGAGATTGACAAAAAGTTCATTTATCAACTGAATGTATGGCATATTGAATATTTCTGAATCTTCTTGGAACTTCTGGTGAATAAGTATGTCCCATCGAGTACAATATTGCACCACATTTGAGTTTGTAATTCTGGTGAAATGTAAGAAGGGTTCAGTCTCACCATCGGTGATTAATGCGGGTTTTACAGTTTATTTTGCAAAAGAATACATTTACAGAACATTCGATAATTATATTTACGGTGTTGCGGTACTATGAAGCGATTTGCAGGTTTCGATCGGTAGTTTTTCTGCAGTTTCTATAAATTGCAGAAATCCAGTGGCATTTTTGATCGCTGGAATTTTGTAAAATGTCATTTTTACAATACGTTCGGTGAAATTTCGGTTTTACAGACCAAGTTCAGCAAAAAAATTACCGAACATAATTTTGGAAATTTGGTGTGTGGAAGGTACATCTTAAAACGATTACATTTTGCCATTACATTTCCTTTACAATCGACTAGGTATCATCACATTCCCGTTTCATTCTACTTTGTGACTGAGTAGAATTGTACTCAATTTTCGTTAAAAAGTTAATCTACACACTTATTTTTCACCCAATTTTCTACCGAACCACATCGATTACCAACAAGAAACCAGAATAAAGATTCTGCTTATAGGGTAAGGGGGGATGCAATGTTAGCTCAAGACTTGCAAGAGGACACATATTTGGTTGGCGAAAATCTATGAGGAATTTTGCATAACATGTATGTGTCCACACATACACAGAACCCATGGAGAAACACAAATAAAGTTTATGTGCGGAATGAAAAATATGTGTGAACATTCATAGAGTTTTTGTGTACACATAGAATGTATGTGGATTTGGGCTGCGAAATGGTGAGTAGACAACTGGAATTGAGCGTGCGTCCCCGCAACATAGCTCTAGTCCTTACAAGTCTCCTACCTCATTGCTTCACGTCGGGTCAAGGGATAGCCGACAAGGCCGTCAGCGTACTTAGCTGGTAGTGCGGACCCGGACACTGTTGCCCTTCTGACTTCAGACTAGACTGAGGAGGTGCGTGCCGAGCGTCTGTCCGGCGCGTAGCGGCTCAAACAGCGTCTGTCCCGGCATCCAGTGGTCGAGTAAAAAAACGCTGTATCGCGTCAACTATACATTAGGTCGCATCCACATCAAGGCGATGTACCCTAAATAAAAAATAAAAAATAAAAAATTACATCAGGCTGATGTCTGATTTCAATGTCTACATCAACATGAAATTCAAATGTACATCTTACGTTGAACATTAGAGAACAGAACGATTTCGCTGTATTAAGGCAAGGTAACATAATGTTAACATCAGTCATTTTCAAACAATTTTTTTCTATTCCAATGTCCCTTTGACGATGTTTTTACTTTGACATTCCATCAAAATGTTTTTTTGATGTTTTAAGGTATCAAAGCTTATTGATGTTTTCAAATGTATTTGAACAAAACATCATTTTTTCAGATATATTAAACGTTATGAATAAACATCTTACATTTCAAGTGTCGATTTTTTCCAATAAAAGAGATGATATATGATGCATTCAGCTGTAGAAAAAAGTGACCGTGTATCGTTTTCGGATGTTTTCAGTTGTAGATGAATTGTATTACTCAAAAATTTTGAAAACAATATACAAAGACTGAATGAATACACTTTAATAAACTGCAGTTTCTTTTTAATATTCTTCATCAGGAAAACATTTGATTTTGATGTTTATGTAGCATCAAAATCACATGTTAGGCTGAGGTAAACTTTTATTCGGGTGTTGAATAAAGTACATAAAGTAAACGTGCCCCAATATCGCCAATATATATACGATTCTAATATCACACTTAATTCTAATCTCATCGGATATTTACCGATATTTTATGTGTACAACATTTTACATCTATAAAAACATGGATTTCAACGCAACGTGTGATTGTTATGACACAGGATGTATTCTGGCTTATTATGAATACAACATTTTACTTCACAAAGACCTTTGGTTTTATTGTAAAGTTTCATTCTTATGTTGTAAGAAGTTTTCTAATGCTGTAGACCTGCACTCTTTTACAGAAGAATGAAGTTTATTTCTAAGGTAACGGCCAATTATAATGTCATCAGATGTGTTTAGATGTCTTAGGTACACAACATTTCACACATACATAACGTTTGATTTTCATGTAATTTTAGATTCTAGTTTTATAGGACGTGTTATGATGGTAAATTTAACATCATCAATACGTTTGTTTTTAATGTGAAGTTTGAATATGTTCTATTTATATGTACTAGGGCGTTACTTTGAACTCTGAATACATTTAGAAAACGACAACCCAACAAACGTCGGTGTTGAATTAAAGCTTGTTCAAACAAATTTGGAGAAGCTATTCAGCTATTCTAGAAGAAACAGCTGAATACCCAAGTAACCACAAGCATTATATTATTGCACTTATTCAACCCAAAATCAACATCGGTAATGCGGGATCGCATCAGTTCAACAGTTGTCAAGTAATGAAGCGTTAGATTAGCTTATGAATGTAGTGATGCATTACCAATGCAATAATGCTACTTTAGCAATGTCTTATGGCATTACAAAAGATATAGCATTAGTTCGATCTTAGTGGGGCCCTTTTCAGCTTTAACGCAACTTCAATGATGCACTAGACGTAATACATATGCCCTATATATGCATGCTATTACAGCCTCGTGGTTACTTGGGTAGCTTCTCCAAATTTGCTTGAACAAGCTCTAATTCAACACCGATGTTTGTTGGGAACCCACATTCAAATTTAATGTTTGGAAGATATCTGCTAATATTTTTTACATCACCATTTCTATACGGGTAGGCAGCACGACCCTGATCATCCATGGAATTCCCAAGTATTGTATAGTAATTTTGATTTGTTTTCTTCCCTCGTGATTCTGATAGTGCAAGTCCGTCTACAATTGCAGCAGGATCAGCAGATATGCAGACATAACAAATATAATCCTTCGCATTTGCATTATTGTAAGTTTTGGCCGACCTGGCTCATGTTATGTCAAGCGATAGGTTGGGTTTTCGGTAAGTAAACGGTTGGAAGTGCGTTGACTAACTGTAGCTGCTTTTGTAATTGAATGTTTCTAGTGTAAAATTCTATTATTATTCGAAATTAAAATTTTCGACATTATTGGAAATTGTAATTTGTATAAATAGTAATTGTGGCTTTTGTGATATATTTTTATTTGAGAAAAGAGGGACCTTGTGAAGAACCAACACAGTATATGCATTTAAAATGGATCAGCATATAAAAGCAAATGAGTCCTATACGAATAACATGCAGTGCAAGATGTGTTTGAAATTCTTATTCTTTGATATTATGATGCAACATAGAGAATGACATGCTTTTATGGTAAGTTATTTCATTTTTTTAATGAGATCCTTCCTCATTTTTATTGTTCACAACTATTTTATTAGGAACAGTAGAAATTTGCAAAATCTCAGCACATTTACTAGTACAAATACAAACAAAAATAAATGTTTTAATACGTCCGTATTTACGTGTATTTCGTCTACAATGTGCAGATTTCTTCAGTGTCTCGTACTAAGGCGAGTTACTAATACGAGACACTGAAGAAGTCTGCACATTGTAGACGAAATACGCGTATCTGTCACGATAAGCAAAAGTAGTTGAAAATTAAATGGAAAATACTAATTTTTCTTCTCATTTCAAGTTACTGGTGATACACAGTGAAATCTAGTGCATCAAGAGCAATTTTTAAAACAAAGTGTCCGAGCAAGCTGCCAAAAATCGTGAAACCACTTCATTTTTCCTATGCACTCATCGCAGCAATCTGGGCTGTCGATTTTATTGACGGTGGAAAATCCTTCGTAAAGGAATAGGTAAGCCCCATCAAGGATAAAATGGAAAAAAAAATAACGAGAGACTACAACAAGGGGATGCAGGTTTAGTTGAAATCTTCTATAAGTATTTGAAACTAATTTTGTAATTATATTTGCAGGCATCCAGCGCTATAGTCTGTTTTTACTGCCATGAACACGTTGCAGTTTATTTTTCTGGCTTGCAATTTGACAATAGGAAATTTATCAGGATGTAACTGACAAAACTGGATTTACTACGATGAAATTCGAAGCTATTTCAACCAAAACTCTAGCACTGCAAAAAAAAAAGAATTCCGTGATTGCAACAGAATGGTAGATTTGTACAACAGCGTTAGGAATGTTTGAGTAAACCGATGTTCGGTTATTGCTGATTGGATTTATTTTTGTCAACCAAGTTTTTCGGTAAATCTGACAGATTGTGACAAAGAAAAGTTTAACGAGAACTCGGTTGTCCCATTTGAACCGAACAAACTGTTAAGCGCTAAGAAAGTAATAATGAACTCGGTTGATAAAATCTATGGATAGTAATGGTCTTTGGAGCTTGGAATTCTCACACAGTGAGGCATGTTGACAAACATCCTTTTGGTGGCCCAAATTCCAGAATTAAACTCTTGCTGAAAAGATATATAATTTGCTAAAAAATTATGTTCCGAAATTGGAAATATCTTATCATGGGATCCATGAGGATGTCTGGCAAAAGTGTGTGTGTTTGCTTCGAAATACTGCTTAACAAAAAGGCCTACACTCAATTTAAGATATAAATGACGCATCAACGACGGAGAGATGTATTGATTTATTTAGCTTTTTTTTTATTTCAAGTTGTGAGTTCTTCGTTTAGTTGGAAAGACATTAAAAAAATTAATCCAAATCTCCATAACATCATCGAAATATTGAAATTAGAAAGTCATGATTTCGAACAACTGTTTGGTAAGTAAAATATAATGACAAAAACATTTGATATTTTTAGGTTGATATTTTAAAGACGAGAAAATGACGGATTCAGTCGAAGTAAACTGATAATGTTTTTTTTTCTACTGTTTAACATTGAGTTTTCTTTTATTTGTGTCTTATTTTATGAATTCTATGCACTTAATATGAGTAACATTAAATAAAAAATCGATGGATCATTATCGCAGATGGTGAATGTAAGCGAATATTGAATGACTTTATTATCTTTCAAGGGACATCACAGCTTCTTATCTCGAGCAATGTCAGAATTGCTTTTGATGTAGCTCGAGTAACTCACGTTGCTCAGCAAGTGAGCACTGGCATTTGTTTACTCTCTGTTTTTGCATATCAGCTGTCAAATGAACTGCTCGCTAGTACATGAGCTCTCGTATGTGCACAAATGGACACACGGTATTCTTAAGGTATTTAATTTTCACTATATAATACTGATTTTGAAAATAACCTATATTCGCTAAAACTACATACCTGATATGCTCGCATTTACTACTATTAATGTGAGCCTTTGTCTTTTTCGAGTAAGAGTCAATGTCTCCAATTAAGTCATGAAACCACCAGTCTCGGCTTGTCCTTCTGTTTGCTATTTTGGCAGATTTTGCCATACGGTCAGACTATGAACTGGGGCTGTGAAACAAGGTCTGGAGAAGAGACAAACAATTGTAGCCCGGTGCACTCCGAAGCTTCTTAGAATCGATGATTGGCAAATTACCAAACAATACGTACCGTTAACAAACCTTCTCATTGGGCTGAGGCAAAGCCATTCGTATCACGTATCCTACATTCAATATTATTAGAAGCCTCATAGTCGTATGGAATACCCAACAAACATCGGTGTTGAATTAGAGCTTGTTCAAATAAATTTGGAGAAACTATTCAGCTATTCTAGAAGCAACAGCTGAATAGCTTCTCCAAATTTGCTTGAACAAGCTCTTATTTAACACCGATGTTTGTTGGGTAGGGCTCACCGTTGTTCCGTCTTCATTTCCCATTAGCAGAATATCCTAAAAGTTTCAAACAAATTAGAAGTAAAAGTTTTTGAAACTCTGGCAACCGATAAGAACCAATAAAGATTGATTCAATTTTAAGCCATATTGAGTTACTCACGAGTTATTCGGTGCATCAGAGCAACTCAGAGTAGAGCTGTTTCAACCCCAAACCTAGTAATCTTTATTATGTCCGAAGAAGTTGCTTCAGCTTTATTTTTTATTTATTTATTTTATTCAATATTTGTATAGAAAACATTGCGGTGATATTTTATGCAAAAGTTCGCGGGGATTTTGGGTTTGCTGATCGTTCAGCAAATCACAAGCAAGTGAAGTGCTGTTAGTTTCATGACATATAGTTTTGCTGGATAGATTACTGGTTTTACAGCTCGGAAAAATGCAGCAAGACTTTGCTGATTTCCAGTGAAAAAAAAATGAGTATCTGTAAAAGATATCTATAAAATTCACAAGTGAATTACCGCAGACAGACTTTTGACTACATCTCATGTACCTGTGTCTCAAGATATCAAGCAGCAATAAGCTAACACATGGCGCCACAAATATGCTTTCACTGTCACTGCTTTATTCCGATTATTTTCCATCTGTCAAGTTTCAGTAAAATTAAAATTCATTCACGATTTGGAACACAGCCTTAATGTAGCAATTAGTTGACTAGGTGGCGCTACTGTGCAAGATGAAATTTTACCCAACAAATTTGAATTCTTTTATTCGAGCTTGAACATCTGTCTGCGGAAATACTTTTCTGTCAGTCTTGCGCTGAGGTTTAGATTCAGAGCGACGGGTGAATCACTTGTGCATTTTCGATTCAGCCTCACGTGTTAAGAAATGCATTGAGGCTTTTTTGGAATATTTTTTCAACGCATTGACGCACTTTAGGACGCATTCATTGTGGGAGTGAATTCCTCTGGTGTCTGGTGTCGGATTTGGTGCTACCGCTGAAGAATTTTTGATGTGCAATGTGATGTGATCAATTTCCATTGTAAATAGTTCATTGTGGTTTTGTGTATAATAAGTTAATTTTTTTTAACAGGCAATAAATTTCATTAAATGACGTATATCCGATTCAATTATATTCCTGTCCGAATTAGAAATCAAACACTGTATTGTATTGTATTGAAATTGTATTGTTATCTATATCCGGGCAACCCAATACTCGATATCTGCGATGGAATAGCGAATTTTATTCTGAGTTTTCAACTTTTGTAAAACGTGCATTTTTTTTCTCCGTGTTCATTATCAAACCCACCCGAAACCAACGCCGGCAACACTGTTCCCGCGATTTTGACGTTCCGCTTTGTTTGGCGTCTGTGTCGCACCTGTGCTCCCAAAGTGTACGTGCAAAGACGAGAAGAAAAGTGTAAAAAATCAAGAAAAATGAAAACCTAAACAAAAAAGCACTTGAAGAAAGTTTTTCCTTCCGAATTTTGCACAAATTGCTGCCATAAAGTGTTAACCATTCCGGAAACGTTCATGTGCAGTGGCGCCATGAGTCGCTAGGGCACGCTGGGAAACTGCTGTTTTGCTACCGATAGGAGGTTCCTTCCTGTGAAGAACCACTTGAGTGAGTGAGTGTCGGAAGGATTGAGTCACCGAGCGCCAATCGAGAGAAACGACAGCATGATGGACATCTGCCGGCTAGCATCCGATGACCAGCCGGACAGTATCAAAATGGTCGAGATAGACTTCCAGGCGCTGTGCCGAATATGCGGCGCTCTGGGAGAAAATTTGACATCGGTGTTCGGAAAGCGAGCTGCCGATCGGCTGCGGGAACGTATTGGCAAGTATCTTCAGATCGAGATCCTGACGGAAGACTGTCTGCCCACGAAGATTTGCGACGGATGCCGCGAGACGTTGGATCGGTTTCATGAGCTGTACGAAAAGTGTCACCGGACGGATGAGAAGTTCCGAACGATGATGAGTTCGGCTGAAGAGCTGAAGGATGCTGTGGCGGCGGTGGCCGAGGAGGAAGACGACGATGAGGAGGAGGAAAAGGAGACAAAGCTAGTGACGGAGGAAGAGGGACTGGAGAAGGAGGGGGAGGTGGAAGCAGAAGAAGTGCCAATTGCCAAGAAGGTGAAGGAGAATAAGCGTGATTCGAAGAAAGCGGAAGTGCAGGAAGATTCACCGGAGAAGCATGGGTGAGTAAGGGTTTGCTTTGTTTGGGTAGTTGGGATGGTAGATTTGGGTTGAGCCACAACTGCGGGATGGAGTGCCGAGTAACTCTGCTTATAGGATAAGTACTAACTGGGTGCTGTATTCGTTGCAGGGAGCTTCTTCGGCACTCCATTCAAGTTGTCAGCTTCGAACGATTGGATCCAGAGGATGATCTTTGCGGGGAATATCAGTTTCTGGAGGAGCCATCCGAAGAAGAAGACGAAGTTGAATTGTTGCAATCGTCGTTTGTAGGCCGGGCTCAAATCATTCCTCTTTCGAGGGAACTCGTTGAGCAGGGAAAAGTCCTTATGGAAGGGAAAATTGTTTACAAATGCGCTGAATGTGGGAAGGAAATGGCTTCTCCGTATACTTACCAAGCCCATTTGAGGATTCACAGCGGTGAAAGACCATTTCAGTGTCCTCATTGTTCGCAGTCGTTCCGAATCTCCCAAGGACTGGTACGCCACGTGAGGGAAGTTCACGATAAGGTGCGCAACTATTCCTGTGAAATCTGTGGCAAGCGCTTTGGGAACAGCAGGAATCTGAAGGAACATCACTTTCTGCACACCAACGAGAAGCCCTACAGTTGCGACATATGTGGAAGCTCGTACAATCAGAAGGCTGCGCTGCATATCCACAAACGAACTCATCAAACGAATCGGAGCTACAAATGTTCCGTCTGTACGAGTAGTTTCTACACCCGTTCGAAGCTGCAGCTCCACCAAACGATCCACTCGGAGGAGCGGGCTTTCGCGTGCGGTGAGTGTGGACAGAGATTCCGATCGTCGCACAATCTGGCTCGCCACAGGAAATGCCACGTATCGGATGTGGCCTTTCAGTGCACCATATGCGAGGCAATATTCAAGCAAAGGCGGTATCTGATGAAACACCATAAGACGCAGCACCAGCAGGTTCAGCCGAAGGAGGAGGAGGATGAGCATTCAATGATTGCGAATTAGTTACACGATTTTCTAGCCAGAAAACTGTGCGAACGGGCAGGATATGCTACTCAATACAATTTACAAATTATAAATTAAAAATATTAGAGAAAGAGTAATGCAAAAAAATGTTTACATAATTCCTAAAAGAGAAAATGCCACTTCCTTTTCGTTCCAGCAAACGCTTCACCCGCAGCTCCAAGGCTTTCACGTGCAACTTCTGCAAATCGAACGGCACCATCAAGGCGAACACGTTCGCTAGCAAAACCGCCCTGGTCGGATCACCTGAAAGACCAGCACTCGGAGCAGATATTCCACTGCGAGCAGTGCGACAACTATCTGGATCGGAACATTCTGATCCAGCACATGACCATGCACGCCCTGAGCATGTTCAGCCAAACTGGCCACAACGAGTCCCAGCCGGAGGACGAAGACGACCATGAACAGCAAACGTCCGGTGTCGATGTGGAGGAAGGCGAAGGCAGCCAACAGACGATAGAAGGTAAGTCCGGCGAAGGAATCGAATTGGCCCACAAAGAAAACGGTGCGAAATCCCCCTCCGCTAACTGATACGGCGGAAGCGGAAGCGGAAACGGTTCCAGCTGCCATCGAAACGAAACCTGGAGACGTCCGGAAGCTGTACTGTCACATTTGCGAAAAGACCTAGCCAATCGGAGCGCGTACTCCTATCACATTAACCAGGTTCATTTGAACATTAAAAATTTCTCCTGTACGTACTGTGGTAAGAAATTCGGAAACCAAAGACTTTTGAACAACCACGTGGCGGGGTGCACTCGCGCGATCGGAACTTCACCTGTGAGACCTGCTCGAAGCGGTTCAAAACCAACGTCGCCCTGTACAACCACCAGCGCATCCACGACGATGCGGCCGTTAAGTTTTCCTGCACGTTTTGCGACAAGAAGTTCCGCTACCGGAACCATCTCACTAGTCATCAGTTGGTGCACATGAACGAGCGCAACTTCCCGTGCAACCAGTGCGACCGGAAGTTCAACAGCCCGGAGTGCCTGCAGAAGCACAAACTGACGCACGTGGAAACCATGCCGTACCAGTGTCCGCTGTGCGGATTCAACACCAAGCAGAAGCGCTATCTGGTGATGCATGCCAAGCGGATACACATGGTGAGGTAAGCGGTAGTCGTGGCGCCGGCAACGTTAAGAATTCATTCCGTTTCCAGATGAGGAGTAGAAGAAGAAGAATATATGGGTGGCGACAGTGTCGGACAAACTGGTTGGGTAACAACGATGCTAGAAAGAGTTTTGAGGAGTGGCTAGGTCAAGACATGGTATTGGAGACCCGGAGCTATTCTCAGGTCGGTGCATTTTGTAGGAAGTGTTAAGCTGTCATTGGAAATTTGCTAATAATTGCTTTGCATTGGAATTTTTACGCCATATCTGTTTTAATAATAATGGAACACCCTTAATTCTGGTTTATTGCAGATTTAGTATGATTTTTTTCAACAAGATTACGCAGAAAAATATTCAATCTGAGGGTCTTAAAATGTCAATCCAAAAGCAAGGATGAATATATTGAAGAAATGATATAAATTTGCTTTGTGATCATTTTATCATTTCAATTGTTCTTCAAATTTTAACTTACATATTCTGAATCAGTTCTCATTTATGTTAACAAAACCATATTATTTGCATCTTCACAGTCTGTTCTCTTATTTGCTTGATTGTGCTCGTCTGTCAAGCGATTTCTGTGTGCTCCAGCTATCCTGAGGGAAACATCGGAGGGATCCAGCTACTAGATGGTTCGATTGGTCCAATTCTGACAATCGATTTGCACGCTAGAACTGCTTCGGTCCTCCATCAGGTTTTCCCCTAACTTCAACCGGATCAGGCAGAGTTCACCATCTTTCGGGTCACACCCTGCACTTTTTTCGGCTTTTGATGTTCCGGAAGTACGACCATTGGCTCGCGCGCAAGATAGACTTCTTGGTTCGTGTTTCAAGACGGGTTCCGGAGGTACCACGATTTTATCATTGCCGATCGACTGTCCGCCGGCTCATTTCGGAAAGGCCGACGGTGCACGCTTGATCCATCATGATCCCGACTGCAAACACCACGTGCAGTTAGTCCCAGCTCACGGTACAGGCCTTCGGAACTGAGCGTCGTTACGGTGGAGCAAGCAACCGGCACCAAGGAGCAACTGTCGGGCAGCCTTGCGTCTTGCGACGCAGAAGCTGTTTCGTAATGGATAGCAATGTCCTCGTGTACTTTTTGACGCTCTATTCAGAAAGCCTTTCACTTTTCCTCACGGCACTTGTTCGCTATTGGTCTCGTGGTGATATTTAGCTTTAGAAGGAGTTTCTGCACCATCAAGCAATACGACCTCATGGAAAAATCATCTACCACCAGTGCCATTCTACGAGCCTATAACCCTTTCTGGGAGCAAAAACCACATTCTAGTTGAACTTAAACTGGTTACCGCTGGCTGCGGCAGATGACGAAATTTCCAGTACACGGAACCAAGTAGATACAGACGCTCGCAGCTACTCAGAGAATCATTGTTAGTTTCTTTTGCTCCCCTTATTAATATGCTTAAATTTAGGGGTAGTCACATTATTTGAGGCCTACTGATATGTGCTATCGGGCTATGTGATGGAATACAATGGCAACCACTCATGGTGGATGATGGGATGTATGCATCAACTGGCGCCAACCGTGGGTAGCGGCGCGGCGAGCCTGACTATCTTCAATGTTTTACAATGTTTTAAAACATCACTACACATACGTGTCCAGCGAATCGGTGGGATCCGCCGAGAGGCCGTGCGCTCGTCCACCTGAAGTGAAACGCGCACGCACATGTATAGTTGAATGGATAACTATAGGCACTCATAATGTGTACATCGTACTGCTGTACGATGTGCAATACCAAGTAACACAACTTGTTATATAATGTTCAAAAATTCATCTTTAGACATGATCTCATCTCTAGTACACATAACTTATTTTTGGTATCTTATATGACCAAAACAGCGCAATAAATCGATCTATTTGAAACATCTTTAAAGTCAAACAAGAAGTTTTTAGATACAGATTTAGGACTAATAATACGTTTTCAAGATGCTTTGAATAACATGCTTTCAACATGATGATGTCTTATCTTGGTAGTGAAAATTATGTTTGTTTATGAGGAGAATATGCACAACTCATAGTAAAAAGTTTTGCATGCTATAGTTCCGAAAAATATGTTTGTTTTTTTCTTGTTGTTTGACCGATTCTGTAACCGTTTCTTAACAAGATATCTTGCTAATGGGCTAGGTCTGCTTTTTAATCTGTATGAAAAATTTATAAAACGTGATGAGAATTCATAAACATATTCATCATACTCATAACGAACATAACTGTCAAATTCGAGCTGTGTTTACATCTGCTTGTTTGAAACTTGTTGGATTTAATTGTTGTGTTCATGAATTTCTGCTTTCAGTTTCACTTTTAATAACTTGATTATAACCTGTTGGTTATTGTGATGCTACAAAGTACCTAGATAAAACATCACCGTGTCAAAAACATGTTATGCAGTGCATCTTTAAAACTTCTAATGCGACCTAAAAGATGTTATGAAAAGATCGGTTAATTGCGCTGTTTTGGTCATATTTGAGTTGAAAATTGAGTCATATGTTCTAGAAAAATACATGAGTGACTTATGAGGAGTTAATGTTTTGCGATAACATCCTTTCAGCTTGTGTGTGACCAAAGATGTTTTTCGTTTCATTCTTAATACTCCTGTATAACAAAATTTTAATATTACTGGCTAAGAAGATGTTTTTGGTAGATTTGCAATGTGCATTTCTTATTTTCTTTACTCTCACGGAAATGTTAGACAACGCGACTGCGACGACAAAAAGGATGCTTCGTTTAAAAACAAACAATGTAAGTGACAATAGGCTTCAAATTACTATACCGGTGCGCTATATCCGTGGTTAACGAAGAAGAGAGGAAACATGCACGCTCGTTCAGATCTACTCTAAATAGAGTAACTTTCACTCAGTTTCGTATTTCCATGCTAAATGTCAAAAACTGAGTAACTTGATATAAGGAAACTGAGTAAATGCTACTCTGATTGTAAAAGCGCTATAATTATATAAATAGAGTAATTACAATGAAGCTGTCAAAAAGCGAAAAAACGTGGTTCAGTCGATCAAAAGTTATCAAGATGGCATGGTATGTTGTAATCAACAATCATTTTCACGTCAAAGTGCCGAATTCATTCCATGACCCAACAAACATCAATGCCGAATAACTGTATGTTCCAACAAATTTGGAGAAATTGTTCAGCTTTTTCTTCTAGAAAGCTGAATAATTTCTCCAAATTTGTTCGAAGAAGCGGTTATTCGACACTGATGTTTGTTAGGACATACAATCAATCCATAAATTTCCAAATTCAAATTATTTCGACTCTTCCGTTTCTACTGGATAGTTGTCGGAAACAATCAACAATTTCATTAAAATAATATTAAAAATAAAATTAGATACTGATTAACGTTTACTCAAATTTTGACAAGTGACCTAGTTAATCAGAATTGAGTAACTCCTTAGCTACTCTAATTAGGGTAGTTCCAGTTTTAACAAAACTGAGTCATTTTCTACTCAGTTTTGTAAAAATACAAACATACGTGACTGAAGTAATGTTTACTCTAACTTTGACAGGTGATCTAGTTAATCAAAAATGAGTAAACTTCAATTACTCTAATTAGGTAGTTCCACTTTTTACGGAACTGAGTCGTTTTCTACTCAGTTTAGAGTAATTACAAACGAGCGTGTGGGCTCTCTCAAAAGCAACAATGATGCCATAGCTGCTGCTCAACAGCGAAGTATGATTTATCGTTGAGTAATATTGAACAGCTCGGAAACATATTTTTTCATTGCATATGATAGTGCCAGATGATGGAAAATATAATCATGAGCATAGATTAACCTCAAATGACTGGAAGAAACTAGAAATAAATAGTGATGATCAGATCATCTATACACGAAATTAATTTAACTCAATGTTCAACATCACATTCTGGCAACAAGCTGAGATGAGAGAAAGAGCTGATGAGGACATTCCCTCCGGTGGTCGTGAAACAAATGCAAAATTCACAAAGGCAAAATTTGAGCGAACTTCTTCAGCAGGTAGGAAACTGATGGTTTTCTAGATAATGCATTTTAAATCTTCAAAATGACAGTAAAAAATTGGTAAGCAATCATGAATAACATATCAATAGCCCGATAGGTAGTGCTTATGTTCGTATCATTAAAAGTGAAATAATTTGGAAAATGAAGGGGTTTTGGACCTATTTCCTAACAACTGATTAAAACAGTCACCCCCGAAAAAGCAGTCCCCTACCCTATATAGTGCTGTGAAATTTGTTACAGACGAATAAAATTACTAGGCTTTACAAAACCACAATGAGCACATTCGGTAGCTATGGACAGATAATGACAAATTGCTGCAGTGGCTGCGTACATCAAAAGGCGGATAAAACGGAAAACTCGCAAAATCTGGACAAAATAGTGGATTGCTCGTCTTGAAGGCACGGGATTTGAGGCCAATCTGCTGAAAGAGTTGAGTTATGAAGATCCGGATTACTAGTTCACCGAAATTCTTCAGAGCAGTTCAAGGAGCTCTTCAGAGAAGTCAACCAAAGTTCTATAGAGAAGTTCGACAAGGTTCATTAGAGAAGTTTGGGAAATTTCTTCAGAGAATTTCAGGGGAGGTACTTCCGAGGAATTTCAGGGAAGTTCTTCCGAGGAATTTCAGGGAAGTTCTTCCGAGGAATTTCTTCAGAGTTCTTCGGAGTTTGGAGAGGCAAGTTTTTCACAGAAATTCAGGAAAGTTCTTTATGGAAGCTCAGGGAAGTTCAGGGAAGTTCTGCACAGAAATTCAGTTCAGAGAAATTCTTTAGAAAACTTCGGAGATTTTCTTCAGAGAACTTCGGGGAAGTTCTTCAGTAAACTTCGGGGAGAGAAGTTTGGGAAATTTCTTCAGATAGTTTCAGAAAGGTAGTTCTTCCGAGGAGTTTCTTTAAAGTTCTTGAGAGGAACTACCGGGAAGCTCTTCACAGAAATTCAGGAAAGTTCTTTATAGAAGTTCAAGGAAGTTCTTCTGAGAAGGTCAGCGAAGCTCTTCTGAGAATGTTTTATTTAGAAAAGTAGTGGCTATCGATTTCACGTGATTTTGAAGAAAAATAGCAGTTTGCCAATTGTGTAGGAGTGTTGGACAGAATGCACGTTAGTATAAAAAACCCTACAAAGAGCGTCAGTGATTATTTAAATTATAAAAAGCAGTTCAGCATCATTCTAATGGCTATGATGCATGTCGAATACAAATTTACGTATGTCACGTTGGAGCAAAGGGAAGGATCATCAATGGTGGGATATTTGTCGATTGCTCTTAGGGAATCTGATGTAGGATCTTTTGCTCCTGAGATGCCTGTTTCGGCTCCAATGATGGGCGAGTTGTATGGCTCATCTGACGCGAGGACAATCAGTTGCTTTTGAGGCATTCTGAAAATTATTTTCTCTTCATAGGCCTGCTCAAATTTGTTATTCAAATTCCTTAGAGCCATCAAATATTTGTTATACTAGGCAGTATTTAGTCTGGTCGATTCACCCAGAATACTGTCCCGATTGTTTTGGATTTTTAAGTTCCGTGGGTTCGGACACAATTTCTACGCAGTTTGAGAGAAGCACCATCTCATCATGTGATGAAATTTTACGCTTCAAATTCCGCACTACTGGCTTTGACTTCGATCCACTAGGTTTTTCTAGTTTCAATACTGATCAAAATCAAAGGTTTAACATCGGAACTGGTAGAATCGTAATCGTTATCATCTTGAAAATACTTAGTACTTAGCTAAGCATCAAAATCCCCTGGTCTAGACTTTCTTCAGATGAGGAATTGAATAAATAATATACTCACTTTGAAGTATACACTTCCACACGTGATCGGGATTAGTTGGTTCCTACAACATCGGATGTTGGTCTAACAGCTCTATCAAGTGCGAAACCACAAACTAGCAGAACATTCAAACGAACTGTCGAAAAACTGTTGTAACATTCGCCATGGCGGACGAAAACATGCGTGCAGGCATGTTTTTGAGTTTTTCTTCGTTTTATTTATCAATTTCTCCTCAGTTTTCGCAACACAATTGTTGGAGTAGATCTTACGCTTCAGGTTGGCCCAGAAACGCACACACTTCTGAACGGAGTTACGTCACGGTTAGAGTTCGACTGATAGAGTTGTCAAATTTTGTCTGCTGACCCATGGGCTACTATGATTGATGCTGCATGGGTAGTTTTGTCAGTGTGGGTGAAGGTTTTTTAATGCAAACGTTACTTTGAAAGAAAAGTGTACGAAATATTACCTGGACAGGCTTTATATTAAGAAAAAGATTGGCCTCGTCAATATTGATTCAGCAACCGATTTTCAAACCTCTAATTCATTATATTTTTCCATCAAAACATTTCCCAGAGTACTAGTGCCATGAATCAATGATAACTTGGTTATTTAGCTTTTGATTTGTTTACCTTCCAAATAGTGAGCCAGATTTTACTTCAAATAAACCACATGCGTTCTAAAATGCGGCTGTTTTCGTTGTCTATAGTCTAAATTTTTTTTCACACAGTTCAAATAGAACGGAAGCTAAAGAAGGGGGCTACCCATAATAGTTCCACTCACTTGAGAAGTTTGGCGCCTTATATAAACACCGAAAATGCCCAGAAGCAGATATAACGGAAATAAAAACGTCAGATATGTGCACGACGCTGCAAAAATACTCTAAAGGGTGAACTCTGCTTAACATACTTGGTAGAATTCTGTTCAAATCTGTTTGCAAAACTTTTTTTTAGATTTACCGTTAGAACTCATTAGAAAATTACAATACTGTTTAACTGAATTGAAGGAATTCAACATTTTGTCCGACACTGCACCACGGAAACGGGTTATTTCAGCGTAAGTTGTTATTTTCCCTTTCAAAGTGAAATGATTCACTCATCCACACGGCGAAGCATCGAGCTTCTGTCAACCCACTTCCCTCTTATTAAAAACAAAAAGAAAATAAGAAAATCGATGTTCTATCCAATTACATACTATTTAATACATGAAGAAAAAAAGAAGAACTTAGTGGCTATTAGTAGAATGTAGGCAACGATTACGTACTCAAACAAACCCGAATGCACAAACACACAACATACAGACATATACACATTCAACTAAATTTTAAATCGGTTTTTAGCAAAGAAAAAAAAAGTAACAGAAACAGTTTAAAAATCGCGCTACATTCGATGGCTACCGGTGTACCTGAAAAGTATTAGCGATTAGGAAGAAAACACACACAACATAACTGTAATCAACCACAATATGCAGAAAAATAACACTTTAAAAAAAAACTTGAGTAAATCTTATACTAATAACAATACATAGTAACTGGAGATCAAAGTTAAAAAAAAAACGTAGCAAAATCAACAAAACTTTAAACGGTTTTCTATTGTAAGGATAAACCCTTCCGCCGTACTCATATATCCCCCCCCCCCCTCACATTGACTGTTTGTCATATACGTCACACAACACTCGTTATATTAGTGGTTAGTTGGTTAGTATTGTACGGTAACATATTGTTCTCTTATTTATTGTCAGTATTACGAATTAGATGAAATTCTGTTTTTAACAAGAACCAGAACTACAGCAACAACACACAAATACACAAACTCTGTATTCCCATGTGCCGCGTCGTAATTTATTTGGATAAGCATTAGGACAACGGATCAAGAAACGGCTATCCACGCTTGATATTATATCGCTTTAATGTCGTATTTATTGAAATAAACACAAACACATACAAAACAAAGTACAGCCAATATAAATGGACCTACACACAGAACACATTGGATTGATTCGATCTATTAAAAAACGCTATATTAGCAGAAATGGACAATGTGTACATTCTTGTTGCTCTCTTAATTGTTGAAATCCCGAAATTCCATGTTGATCGTGGCTGACTTCCGTGCGTTCCAGATACTCGTTTAGATTTCCAACTCGGTGAATCTTTGTCGAACTCTCAACAGCGGATCAACTCGATACACTCGGTAATCTAATTTGCTGAGGCTTTGGAATGTTATTTACCGAAATCAGTAAGTAAATTACTAGTAGAGACTTGGAGGTTAATCGATTTCCGACTACACGGAGCCACCTAACACCCTTAAAGGAGTGGACTATCAATTTGGGTATTTTCTCTTGAAATTTAGGGTGAAATTAGTTAACTGTGCATTGTTCACACTGTGCAAGCAAGTTGCATTAGCAGCTGGGAAATCGTGGCGAAATGGGATCAGAAGAAAAACTGTGATGCAAAAAAGCTCAGTGCCTTGAACATCCGGGGCCTGCTGTTCTCAAAACTAGTCCTAAGTCCAGTCGTTGAAGTGGATCAGTGCATATTCTACAACAGCTACCAATCAAACCAAGGCCAGTACAAGATATTATTTTCTGAGTCAATTTTTATTGAAGCAATGTTTATTGAGAATCTTTACGACATATTAGCTGCTGGGAGCGGTAAACAACAACAATGTGCGTCGGTTAGCCTACATATGACAATGACATTTATATGAGGTCCAGCTTGCTTGGCATTGTAAAGTACCATAAAACATTGTAACACTACCATCAAATTTCTAGATCGTGTATAGAAAGTAAAGAAAATGATCAATTTAAAACGTTTGTTGGTTCAATTAGTTAAACTGACCCATAAGCCTTCCAAACAATCCGTTTCTTCCCAGAAAGATTATCGATGCATTGAAATGCAAAAATACATTCTTTTTATGTAGATCGAAAGTAAAACCATACTCTGCTCCGCCCTATTGTATATAGTAAAGGGTGTTTCGATCAAAATTTGGTCGACTTAAACTTGACGCATTTCCTTTCATCGTGTATTAAAAAATCCAAACTTCTCTCACGCCAAGTTGGCGAAATTGTTGAATGTGGCTAAATCAACTGTTACCACGTATTAAAAGTGTTCGGTGAACGTTTGGCGACAGCCAGGAAAGCTGGATCGGGGGAAATCGAGTTGCCCGCTGTTTCGAGTGAAACCCAAACCTCTCCGTCCGAGATGTCGCAAAGAAGCTGGGAGTGGCGCCTTCAACCGTGAATGAGAGCTAAAAAACGAAGCTTGACTGTCGGCTTACCAGAAAGTGGTGACTCCAAATCGCTGTCGACAAACAGGACACGTCGGGCAATGAAGCACGATCGCGTGAGTGTACCTCACGGCGATACTGGCGAAGGTTGATTGCGTCGGTACGTCGGGACGATCGGCATGACGCAATGAGTAGAACTTTAAACAGCTTCCCTGGACAGGAAGGTTACACGGCAACCAGACGGAGAGGTGGACAGATAATTTTCAAGTACAGCGCGCGCGCGCGGTTGTTGCTGATACGATTGTTGCCGTTGTTGTTACGACACACACACACACATTTTGTTGTTGTTTATTTGTTGTTGCACTCGTTATTTGTTTATTGTATGGGTCTGGTAGGGATCGTTCAATGTCTGTCAGGACCTCAGTCGGATATGATAATGTTTTTGAACAAATGAAGATGGAGATGGTTTGATGGT
This sequence comes from Aedes japonicus, assembly GCA_034211315.2. NCBI lineage: Eukaryota > Metazoa > Arthropoda > Insecta > Diptera > Culicidae > Aedes > Aedes japonicus. The sequence continues at coordinate 19,940 of JASCZW010009054.1, forward strand.
TCCGCTGGTGTGCGGCATGGATTAGAATCTAACAAGATGTTTTTAGGAAAATTGAGACGAAAGGGACATGTGCAGTTGGTACTCAGACCGACGCTGCAATTTTGCCTAACATCCCACTGCCGGGTGGAGTCGAGCACTGGACTCATGTCCGGCAAAAATGTCAGTTGGAAGGACGACTCATGTACCACTGTGGCTTGTATAGATGATTCTAGTGATCTATTGCGCGCCTCTGTTTACTGAATGCGCAAATGGAGGAACTCTCTGCTTTTGGAGTTTCAGTTCCACTGTACACATGCCCTTCTCAACTCGATTTTCTCACAAAACTTATCTGTTAGATTCCAAGCCTGCCGCACACTAGCGGAACTACTCATCAAACTTTTCTCTTCATATTTTTCGTTCTAGCCATAAACGATTGTTGTTCACTCTCGGTGCCTCATGGTGATGAGCGTACATCTCCTGCTACATCATAATCGTACTCCTACTTGCAGCAGAATACTGTGACATAGCAATTAATGCCGGTAAACTGTCAAAGTATCGCAGAAATATCTGGTGTGGCTGGCCATCTGTACTTTGGCTTGAAGCGCAGAGCCCACATTGCGACCGGAATCCGTATCTTGCCATTACGGAAAAAAGGTCGTGGAGTGGTAGGGCGATACGGTCTGAAACTTGGTCAATATCAACTTGACGTATTTCTTTCAATTTTGCATTTAAAAACCTGAACACCCCTCATTTTGAAGGTGTGTGTGTGTAGAATGTTGCTCCTATTTTGATTTTGGAATTCCTCTTCAGTTGTCAAAATGCCGTCCAAGCAAGAAGAGCAGCGTATCAAAATTTTGCTCGCGCATCGCGAAAATCCGAGCTACTCGCACGCAAAGTTGGCAAAATCGCTAAAAGTTGCAAAATCAACCGTTACAAATGGAATTAAAGTGTTTGGGGAACGTTTGTCGACAGCCAGGAAGTCTGGTCGGGAGGAAATCGAAAACCGGAAGCCGCTGAGACGACAAAGAGAGTTGCCGGTAGTTTCAAGCGAAACCTAACCTATCTCTCCGAGATGCCGCAAATAAGCTGGGTGTATCGTCTACAACCGTGCATCGAGCCAAAAAACGAGGCCGGACTATCGACTTACAAGAAGGTGAGTGACTCCAAATCGCGATGATAAACAAAAATACGACAGCCAAGCGCGATCCCGGAGGCTGTACACGACGATGCTGACGAAGTTTGACTGCGTGGTAATGGACGACGAAACCTACGTCAAAGCCGACTACAAGCAGCTTCCGGGACAGGAGTTTCTATACGGCAAGGAAGGAAAGGTAGCAGATATTTTCAAGCACACGAAACTGTCAAAGTTCGCAAAGAAATATCTGGTTTGACAAGCCATCTGTACCTGTGGCTTGAAAAACAGCATTTTCATAGCTTCCGGGACTGTCAACCAAGAAATTTACGTGAAAGAGTGTTTGAATAAACGTCTGCTGCCTTTCCTGAAGAAACACGGTTGTTCCGTACTGTTTTGGCCGGATTTGGCATCTTGCCATTACGGTAAAAGGCCATGGAGTGGTACGCCGCCAACAACGTGCAGGTGGTTCCCAGGACAAGAACCCTCCCAACACGCCAGAGCTCCGCCCAATTGGAGAAATACTAGGCTATTGTCAAGCGGAACCTAAAGAAGACCAAAAAAACTGCTAAGGACGAGCAGCAGTTCAAGGCAAACTGGCTTTCTGCGGCGAAGAAGGTGGACAAGGTGGCTGTACCAAAATCTGATGGCAGGGGTCAAGCGTAAGGCCCGGCAATTCGGTTTGGAAAAGCGGAAGCCTAACTGAATATTTTTCCTGAATTTTATACTAATTGAACTTGAAGAAATTTAATTTGATTTTTATATTAACGATTTCACCGATTTACACGCGTTTTCCCTTGACCAAATTTTGACCGTATCACCCTCTAAAATAATGCTATTTGGGTCTTTTGAAATCACAAGAAAATGACGGAAGACCGGTGAAAGCATGGACAACGAGTGTTTAAGGCCGAAAGTCAAACATGGCGGAGGTAAATTTATCCAATATCATTAATTGTCAAAAAACTTAATTTGGAAACTTTGCAGGGTTGACTTTTGGGGCATAAAATGATGCATAATTTCATATACAAGTACTCTAGACAAAAACGCCATAAGGTCGAAAGTAACAAACAAACGTAAATTTCCTGGAAATGCTAGGTTGCTAACCTCTATATATACTACCGACGGGAAGGTAATAACTCTTTGTATCTGTTTCTGTTGCTATTTTGTTTGTGGGAGCAAGCATATCCCATAAAAATACGCTAGATGTCATTGTTTACAAATGTTACTTTCGACCTTTTTACTATTTTATCTAGAACTATGCAAAATCGTTTGATCTATGTGGTCCCCTTCAGGAGAAAAACTCATTTTAGAAATGGTAGTTTTGCATTTTCTCTGCATAATTTCCGATCAGCAGCATCAAAAATTATCATCAATGTGCGTAACAAAGTGATTTTTTTTAATGAAATTTTTTATATTGTTGTATTAACAATTTATTTATTAACATTTATATCACAGACAAACAGACATAACGTATCAAAAAAATTTGCACTACAAATCATCCTCGCTAATACACCTGCGCCATCTGTTGTGCACACTGTGGTGGATGATAAAGCTGAACAGATAGCAGTAGTGTGCTAACGTCAAACGTAAGAAAATCGACTATGCACGCTACCTGTGGCGATATTACCAACTAAGAAACATTTGAATTGACCGTTAATGCTTAATTGATGAATAAACTGCAAGAGTAATGAATCCTAGAGAGTTTGAGCTATTTAGTGCAATACCTGTAACTAGGATTGAGAAGAAAAATGAGTATTTTTCATTTAATTCCCACTACCTTTACTTATCTTGACAGATACGCGTACTTCGTCTACAATGTGCAGACTTCTTCAGTATCTCGTACTAATAACTCGACAAGTGTAATGTATGTTTATCTGTGTTAACATATTTAACACCAATATATTAAAATTGGTTTATTTCAAGAACAAAGTTTTCGTTTCCATGACGATTGGTGTCTTCGCTATTGAGAGTCATTATCATTTGCTTTAGGAAACAATGTTCACGTTTCCATGACTTATGCTCATGGTGTATTTTTGTAAAGCAAAAACTTATGGATTTTTTTCTGTGATTTTGTCAGCGTTACTCAGCTTGAGTTTCAAACTCATTCTGGAAATTCGGCAAATCCATAACGTTTCCGGAAAACAATGGCATTTCTTTCACGTTGCGACCTTACAGTGCAGTATAAAACCTTGGGACAATACCTCAGTCATTCCATGAGAAGCAACAGTGGACTCACGAACCTTTCGACGCCTTTGTTCAGCAATTGTTTCAATATTGGATTCCAAATGGTTCTCCACGTTCTCATTATGGTTTATCCAGTCTTGAACACGGTCAATTGAACTGCTGCTTAAAGAACCAGAACGTGATCGCAGCTCACAGATTTGAATTTACCTTTCACGGTGTTTCTTCAGATATTCGGTCTGTTTGGCTCCCTCTTCAGCTCAAGTTCCTTTTGCATTCTGAACTCTTCCAAAGGTTGCTCAGCCAAAATTCGATCTTGTTCCAAAGAGGCTTGCAGTTCTTCTTCCTCGATACGATTAACTACTTCTAACGCTCCAATCTGGCTCTGCGTCCAATACTCACACCCTTACACATTCTTGAATGTTTCTAGCTAGCTAACTTGCCCCAAGGGGTGAGGCGCTCTGCACACTTTTCTCCTGTGATATTGTTTTTAGTGTTTGGGTCCATGGCACTATAGCGGGCCGCTTTTAGAACTTTGAAGACACAAATTATAAAATCTCAATGAGAAAGCGGGTTTGCCTTGTTTCTAAGTGGTTAATAGCGGATAGGACGTTGTTCAGGTGGTTACAGAAGAGTTTGATTCTAATCGGAACTAGGATGGAATAAATTTAACTTGGCCAGAGTGTTCTTCTTTCAAGTACCCGAAGACAATGAAAGGATAAAAGAATATAGATGAGTTGTTCACTACTTGATTCTTATGCTGTTGATTGGAAGTTTTAAGGGCTTATAAATAGCCAATCCCAATCCGTAGGTAACCTAATTGAAGCAGAATTGACAGGAATAACATGCAACTACAAGCAGAAAAATGCTTTTATGGACTAACGCAGTTACTGTTGTAGAATGCAAGGGGCGAGACAGGCATCCTCAGATCAGTATTAATGTATTGATTTAATCTCAATTAACTCAATGTGCCTCAAAATTAGATCGATGTTCAATTTCTCACCAATGACGCATCCCAGTGACCTGGGAAATGAAAGTGTGACTCCCTAGAAGGTCCCGGAAAACGTAAGGATAATGTGAAGGTTATTTTTATCTTCATTATGTGGATGGACAACTGTGTGGTTCATCTTAATGCGGATAGTCTCCATTAAAAATGCGCTGGGTCTAAATACTTCTATCTTTAGCTTAGCTTGACTGACTGCACGTATCAATTGTTGCTATTCCGTAATTGATCAGAATCAGTGAAATTGCACAATGAATCAACTGAATGGGGCTGGGGGTAACCCACCATTCTCACTGTACACGTTTCAGTTTCTTTATTAATCAATAACGGCGCCGGCCACGTCTTTGCAATCAGGTGGGAATAGGGAAGGAAAGTTAGTGTGACCTTTGCTGTTTAGGGACCGTGTTTACCTCTGCATCCCCACAAAGGTCACAGGAGGGTTTTCTATGTTAGTAGCGTAGGGCTCGATGGATCAGGATTCACCTTGATAAGTGATGTGATCATATATATATATGTATATAATTCATAGTAAGATTAAATTATATTTAATGTAGGTTCATAATAAAGTGATATAGGGACAAAATGGGTAACAGTTACCTGTTTCGCTCCGCGTTTTGAGAGCACTTACTTGTCTAAAAATCCTTTGCGGGGTCTGACTGGTTAGTCTTCCGCTTCCACCAAGGTATCCGGCCTCGTTAAAATTCACCGGGGCATGCATAATCTTGCTGGAAGCAGCGAATCTCGTCCTCACAGCAATCTCATCTCCGCACCGGACCGGAACGAAATTGTGCAACGTCAGTTCAGTCCGGACGGCATGAGCTCCTTCACACTTTGTCGACCAAAATTAGCAGCAACTTCGTCAGCTGGTAGCTTTTACAGTTTCGTCCAACGATGAAAACCAGATAGTCTACCAGGCGCCCGGTGACACACCCTCGCACATTTTCACTTCGAAGCGGCGATCCTTCGATTTTCATACTTCCTTCCGGTAGAGTTGTATTCGCTCAGTGACAACTGAAATTTTTCGCTGCAAAACCTCACTCACTACCGAAACTCTGATTAGAAAAATAGTCGACTTAACTTCACAATACACATTAACAACAATTTTTTAACTGTTAAAAATCAATATAAAACTATGTTCAATTCGAGGAAAAAAACGCAGCTGAAAAATCAACACGTCAGATTTCTAGCGCGGTTTACTTCGATCCCGTTGGGTTTAAATACTTCTATCACCGACAAACCGACATGAAAATCACTCTTCACTATTAATCAAAACTCCATAACGACCGATTCAAATGTGCAGCGATCTCATCTGTCAAAACCTACACACTTAGATAATTTTACAGTATTCGGTAATTTTTTACCGAACTTTCCTTTTCTTCTTCGAACAGTTCGTGTAATCCAATTTAACGGACTTCGGTAAAATTTGACAAGTTCCGGTAATTTTTTACCGGAATGCCGTCAAATTTCACCAACCCGGTAAATTCGATTACCGAACGTTCAGCTGTTGAAAGTTCGGTAAAAAATTACCGAATACTGTAAAATTTTCTAAGTGTGTATAGAATCATTTTATCTAGATCAAATAAATGTGTCCAGAATTGCTCAGACACGAACCTTCTTATCAAGTTCCCAAGCGTTCCCAAGCGTGTCAATAATATGATTTGAATAGAAATATTAAGACATTTTCTATTGTCATTTATGTGGGTTTGTCGGTGTTAGAACATTATGCAACACGGAAACGGAGGACTGTGAAACTGAGTTGAAACATTTCGATCACCTCAGGCAATGTGGACTTCAGATGTTCTTGTCCTCGGAGGGGTGTTCAGGATCACCCTGAAGAACTTATTTTGAACACGCTGAAGCTTCAGGTGATGTGTTTTTGCGAAACTCTCCCAGATTGGCATGCCGTACTCGATGACTCTAAGTATGATTTGCTTGCAGACAGCGAGCTTATTTTTCAGGGATACTTCAGGAAATACTTTCGATACTCCTGAGAGAAGGCTAATGGGCTTATAGCTCTTGAAACATGAAGGATCTTTCCCAGGTTTCTGGATGGTGATGACTTATTAAGACATTTTCTATTGTCATTTATGTCGGTTTGTCGGTGTTAGAACATTATGCAACACGGAAACGGAGGATTGTGAAACTGAGTTGAAACATTTCGATCACCTCAGGCAATGTGGACTTGTTCTTAACTCGGAGGGGTGTTCAGGATCACCCTGAAGAACTTATTTTGAACACGCTGAAGCTTCAGGTGATGTAGTTTTAAACCGATTAGCAGGCGCCACCGATGACTCTAAAGGATTTGCTTGCAGACACAGCGAGCTTATTTTTCAGGGATACTTCAGGAAATACTTTCGATACTCCCGAGAGAAGGCTAATGGGCTTATAGCTCTTGAAACATGAAAGGATCTTTTCCAGGTTTCTGATGGCATGACTTCTATTGGACTTCCAACACGAGGGGAAGTAGCTGTCGTAGGCATTGGTTGAAAACCATCGCCAGGATGGTTATAGAACTGGGGGCTCAGATCATTGAGCTCCGCAAGTTCATGATGTTGTCGGGGCCTTCATGTTCTTGAGCCTTTGATATAAGTCAACAATTCATCAGTTGAGATCTCAACCCTCTGTGAAATCGTTGGGTCTTAGATGGATGTTAGTAATAAGCGCGTTAACGGCAGCTTCGTGTGGACTGACGATGTTTTGTCCGAGATTGTGGGAGCTGACGAAGTGTTGACTTATCTCAGCAGCCTTTTCTGCAGGAATTATCAATTGATCCTTAGAGCCATTGCTGTCTAATGGAATCAACGGTGGAATGGGCCTTGGCTTACTTTTTAAAATTTTGGTCAACTTCCAGAATGACTTTGCAAAATCTGGGAGAGAGCAGATCTTGTCGGCAAAATTGTTATTCTTAAGGTCCACCATTCTGGCCTTGATAATTTTCGTCACTCGATTACAGTGACTTTTGAGCGTTGGCAAACCAGTTCGCTGGTATTGCCTTCGGATGGCGATGCGCTTTAGTGGGTCTATCAATGGGTACAGAGTTGCTCACCGGTACATGTTGCTCTCGGGCCTGGGAGATCGCTTGCTCGATGCTCTCCCATCTGGCACGATGGTTGTTCTGTCGGGGGATCCAATGCCGTTGACGAGAGGACCCAACGGCCACCACTGGATAGTGGTCCGAGCTGAGCTCCTGGTGCACTACCGGCTTGGCGATGTTGCTGCCCATGCTGGCAGAGGAAGATGTCGATTGTCGAACGGACCCCGGGCCTTCAAGTCGGGTGGTGAGTATCCGGGTCCAGGACGGTGTACGGGCCCTCTTCCGGGTCTTCCTGGAAAATTATTCCGTCTCGGCTGTGCCAGGTGCAGCCCCCAGCATAATGAACTGTCCCTGCGCTCCGAGTTGGTTTGCGAATGCCGTTCCCTGGGGGACCGTCGTTAGTTCCGTTAGTGGTGCTGGCTTGCTCGGGACTATAGGCCCGCGATGATGGTGATAGGGCCGACGGCAGTTTTCGACGTCGACCTGATGGCTTCGATGGACTGCAGCTGAAAACTCGGAAGCAGATGCCAGTTGAAGTTGTAGCGCAAGGCGATCGCAACTCCTCTTCCACTAGAGCCGCTACGATCAAGTCGCACAATCCGGTATCCTGGGATAAAAACGCTGAGTTCCGGCATGATATGTGTCTCGGTGACAATGGCCTCGATCGATGGCTTTCCTGTTAAGGAAGTCACCGAGCTCAATTGTTTTGTTCCGGATGGAACAAGCATTCCAATGGAGGATGCCGATGGTACGATTATGCTCCATATTTGAAAATAAATTTCATTGTCACGGATTTGTCGGCTTTGAGCTATTCTTCGTTCGAGCGGCAGGAACGTAGTTGGCGGTAGAGCTCTCGAAAGAACTCGACCATTTGCTCCGAGTCGTATAGCTGTCCATCGGCGGGTGGTTGCGTGGAGGTATTGCAACTCGGATTGCCCCAGCCTGGAGGAGGAGCCGCCGTGAATCGATACTGAACGGAGCCTGATAGACGGTTTGCTTGGCGGTGATTTAATGGGATCGGCGATAGATTTGGCACCTGGTACCGGAGCGTCAGGAAATTCTTCTCATCCATCTGAGGTAGCGGACGGCGTTGACCAGGCCGGGACTTGGTGGACGGCTGCTTGCGGATCGCCAGAAACTCCGCACGTTTGGGACAAGTTCGATTGTTACCTTCGTGATTAGCGCCACAGTTGGCGCACTTTGGTGGAGTACCTTCGTCCATCAGTGCACAATCCCCGTTTCCGGATGCGTCGTGAGTGTAGAAGTCGTGTTGCTTGGCGACTAGGTGAGTGCCAACAGCACGGTAGTCAACCTCCGTTGAGCAGATAATCTTTGTGCCCGTACTGCACAGCTTGAACATCGGATTAACTTTAGTCGCTGCAAGCTCCGTGCAAGGTCCAATGGATCAGTTTCGTTATGCCGTTGCCGCTTGCAGCTGCTCAGTTTCGGCATGGCTTCAGGAGCTGATACCGCTGGTGCGGATGTCATCACTTGTTGATGTTTTCGACCCTTTGCCACGGCAACAGGTGAGCGAGCAAAGCACAATTTTGCAGCGCTTCTTTCTGGCTTGCTATCTATCTGAATTGGGGTTTCCTTTGTCACGATTTAACTCGCGAGCGGAAGGACCGATCGGCGTGAAATTTTGTATGCAGGGGTTTTTGGGGCCGGAGAAGGTTCTTATGATTGTTTGAGACTCCTCCCTTCACTGGAAAGGGCTCCCATACAAATGAAACACAAATTTCTACACAACTCGAGAACCAATCAAGCAAAAGAAACCAAATTTAGATGCATGTGAGTTTTTGAAGGCAAAAAAGGTTTTATGGTAGCATGAGAACCCTCCCCGTCATAAAGGAGAGCTCCCATACAAATAAAACACAATATTCTGCATAACTCTGGAACTAATCAAGCAAATGGAACCAAATTTAGTATGTGGTGGTTTTGAAGACAAAAAATTGTTCTATGTTGATTTGAGACCCCTCCCTTTTCTAAAGGAGGGAACCTATTCAAATGAAACGCAAATCCTTGCATAACTCGAGAACTAATAAGAAAATGGAACCAAATTTCGCATGTGGAAGTTTTGAAGAAGGAAATGTTTCTATGGTGATTTGAGACTCTTCCGTCATATGAGGAGGAAAGGGGGGAGGTGCTCTCAAACAAATGGAACCCAAATTTCTGCATAACTCGAGAACTAATCAAGCAAATGGGACCAAATTTGGAATGGACGAGTATTTTAAGGCATGAAATGTTTTTATGGTGGTTTAAAGCCATGAAACACAAATGTAAACCAAACATGAGGACTATCCCTACCGCTATGCAAATTCGTATGCAGGGGTTTTGTGTCCGGGAAAGGATCTTATTACAGTTCGACACCCCTCCCCGCAAAGGGGAGCTCCCATGTAAATGAAAAACTATTTTCTGCATAACTCAAGAACTAATCAAACAAATGGAACCAAATATGGCATGTGGAGGTTTTGTAGCCAAGAAATGTTTCTACGGTGGTTTGAGACTCCCTCCTCTGAAAAACAAGCTTCTCTTGGCTAAATGAACCACGAATTTGAGCCAAACATGAGAATTATCCCAACAGGTATGACTATTTTTATGCAGGGATTTTTGGAGTCGAGAAAGGTTCTTATGATGGTTCGAGACCCCTCCCGCATCTGGAAGGGGTGCTACCACACCAATGAAACACGAATTCCTGCATAACTCGAGAACTAATCAAACAAGTGGAACAAAATTTTGGATGTGGGGGTTTTCGGAACCAAGAAATGTTTCTATGGAGGTTTGAGATTCCTCCCCTCTCTGGAAGGGGTGAGCTCTCATGAAAATTATACACAAATGTCAACCAAATATGAGAATCATACCTACTAATATGAAAACTGATATGTAGGGGTTGTTGAGGCCAGAGAAGGTTCTTATGATGGTTCGAAGCCTCCTTCCCCGCCTGGAAGGGGAGGACTTCCACACAAATGAAAGCACAAATTTCTGCAAAGCTTTCGGAATTGGAGTTCTTCAAATGGAGTCCAAATTTGGCATGTGGGGTTTTTGGGCAGGATTTTTTTCTAAGGTGGTTCAAGCATTGACAATCTGGAGAGGGCGGAGAGGGCTCTAAAACCAATGAAGTAGACATTTGAGCCCAAACATGAGTATTATCCATGCAACTAATAACAAAATGTGTATTTCTCGTGGTAAGAAGTATATTCCGCATAGAAGTTTGAACCTTCTGCAAGAATTGTAAGAGAAAATTACATACAAACCGATAGAATGGCTTCGTTTGTCTTTGAAATGCTTCTACGCAGAGAGCACATCAGTAGAAACTACTGGTCCAAGGGTAAAATTAATAACACAAACCTTTTTTGTATACAACAATACAGCTAATCAAACAAAAATATTTGACCAGATTCATTCAGAACAAAAACCATAAACGCCAATTCTATTAATTTTTTCACTAATTTAGTCGCATGCGTTGCAAGGCGTCGCACCGGTTCAGCGTAGCCATTAATAAATGCAGGCGATGCGCAATAGTTCACGAACCGGACGCACAATCGCGAGAAATCGATCAAGAGCGAAAAACACAACCGTACGTGTCGCTTGATCGAACTGGAATGGACGACCTGCTCAAACACAGATAGCTCGCATTTAAAACTATGCGCCTCCTTGGTTTTGTTTATTCTTGAAACATCAGGATTTTTTTTACATAGCTTACTACAATTTTTATTTCATTTCACGCTCAAATCATTATACTTATATTGAATGATTATACCCAAATCTAAGGGTAATGTAACACTCTTAAATCTTGCCAATCATTTTATTATTTACTTTACACATACTCTATATACTACAAATGAAACTAGAATATGTTTGCGTTTACCAATATTATTTCTCAGTGATGGAATAAATCCTCAAATTGTTTTCGTTCATTTCGTTCATTTATCGCTCGTAGCGACAACAGTAGACTACATCAAAAATATTCACCGGCTAATTTAAAAAGCATGACTCAACGCCCCATTCAATTTGGTAGTGATTCCCTTAAACTTACCAAACCTGAAATTTCTCGTTCCAACACGTCACCAACGTAACTTTCAACAGGAGAATACGAACAACAGACGACCATGCTCCTCCATCAGACTTTCACCCACTTTTGCGTCTCTCTCCCATTTTCCACCTTTCTACTCGCAGTTTTCTTCGAAACGCGCGTGAGTTCCGACTATCTGCGGTGCCTTCTTCTCTCTCGCGCACTCAAAAACACACACATACTCAGTCAAGCCACTGCTACTGTCCCTATGGGGGGTAACCTCAGAATCTCTTCTGTTGAGGCCAGCTTCGCCGTGGAGCTCGCCAACGTTGTTCGTTCAGTTTCCATCGTTCTCTCGCGTGTTGCTCTGGGTCTGTCGAGTTGGCAGAAAGCAGACAGCTCCGATAGTAGGGCAAGGGAAACCAACTGCACACACGAATCGGCTGCGCCATCGTGCACCGCGCGCACCTGGCCAGCATCGGATCGGAATCCGTAGTAGCTTATCCCGAGTCCGGAAATCCGTCGCCGCCGCGTCGGGGGTGGATCGAAGCCGTTTGAGTATGTGTCTTGTGTGGTGCGAAGAAGGAAGAGAAGAAAGGAAAAAATGGTGACAAACCGTCAACCGTGGAAGAAGCAGGGAAGACAAGTGAGGCAGCGAAATTCCTTCTAGCATCCGTAATAACCGGAGGGTTTAGTTGGCCTTCGGCTTAGGCGCGGAACGTGGAACACAGGTTGGATTTCGAACGTCGATGAACGGCAGTGCAATTGGGGGAGATTTTGTTTGATCAACCTCTGTTCTTTTGGCGTTCGTGAAGCGGAAGAAGATAGTGGGAAAATCCCGAGCGGGAAGTGGTGCCAGAGGTGCACAGCGAGGGAAATGAATCGAAGATCTGGATTTCATCTTGGATGAAAAGTTGGAAAAAAGTTGTTGCTACTGTTGGTGTGGTGTTTTTGTTGGTGGAGTTGCCGAGTACTTTTGCTACTGCTGCTGCTGTTGCCTTTGGAGAGAGTGGCGGAGAAAGAGAATGAATAAATTGTGAGTGCGTGTTTTGCTCGATGGTGAGAGAGAATCGAGTAAGAGTGGATGGGAGAGAGAGAGAATATTATGCGAGCGGAAAATGAGTGCGGGTTGGTTGTCAGTATGAGCGTCTGGTGCGTAAAGGATACATGTTGGTTGAGGGAGAACGGTGCCGTCGTGAGGAGTTGCTAAAGCAACTGTTAGGGGATTCATGGGTTTTGTTTATTTATTCCAATGCCACATATCCGGAGCAATTTGCGATTAGCGCGAACATGCCGAATGTAAACATAAGGAGACTATGTTATTTATTATTTATTTATCTTTATTTAGGAGCCTTTCAGCCACAGCTGGTTCAGCTCCACTAACATAAGGAGGATGGTAATTGTAATATTGGAAGTAGAATTTCAAATCGTAATTTGAAACGTATGAACGTATAATTTAAATATCGTACGGACAGAGAACAAAGCTAGCTTCTGATTCTTATATACTGCTGATGTACCGCTAGGAAAACTCAGAAATGATTTGGAACCGAAAATCTGCTCGAATGGACTAGATTATTCATTGCTGTCATCATAAGGAATATTTGTTATCTTCTTTTTTACGAGCATTTTATTACAAGCTATATTTGCTTTATTCAAGTCAAAATTTAACAGAAAAAAATTACAAAAACGACTTTAACTTTAAATGCTTATAACCTGGGAGGGAGAAGCAGACTCAAAAAATGTGAGTGTCAAGTGAAACCAAGAGAAAAAAATATCAGTCAATGAAAAGTACTGATATTGTAGGGTATGTGTCCCTTGACTCAGCCTATTATGCAACCAGCGATCACATTTTTTATTATAACTCATAAAGTTTTTAAGCTGTAAGCGAGATTCAACTATTTATACACTAGCAAAGATAAGTTTGATAAGACATTTTGGTAGAATGTATCACGAAAATTTACACAAATCTTTTTATAACGTCAGAAACATTCGAGGGATATGGATTTAATGTCGGTCTATTGGCGCCAAATTGGGTCTATTCATAGATGCAACTTCGTCCCATTCGATGGATTTATTACTGAATGCAGTCTTTGTACGGTTTTTTTTCTAGCTTTATGAATTATGACATTGCTAGCTGTACTTCATTTACTTAATACAACATTTCACAAAACAAACTCAAGCAAAACTGCCTTGAAACAGTTAAGTGATGTTCATATATGATTTACTAGCCATTCACTAATGAAAACATTATAATTCACTATGCAATGATTTTTTTTCCTTCGGTTTGTGTTTAGATGAGCCACTTGAATATAAATAACTACAAATTCATGCATTTCCACTTGAAATTTTACCAATAACAACCTTTTTACTACGTTTTTGATACAACAGGCCATAGTTGGGAACATACAAAAGAATATGTACCCAACATTGGGTCTACGATTTTCTTGTAAAATCATTGTTATTTTAGCTATGTGAATAGTTAGTTTGTAACGTGTAACTATGTTCTACACATCCAGACTGCATTACTTGCTTTATCTATTCAATTAGGCTATATTTAGATCACTTGAGATCGTGTAGATCATCTGTTCAGCATAACCAGTGAAATCATGATGCCCCAAAAGTTCAAGAAACCGAAAATTACGCGGAAGTGAACAACTATAAGATGATAAATATTGTCTCAATTGCTTCGGATTACATCTATCATGCTAATAGCAACATGATTTTGTTGATTATCGCTAAATTAATGACACATTTGGTACATAGGCCGAATCAAGGAGCTAGGCTAACATTACATCCCCTTACCCTATATAAAATATTTTCTTGCTTGAAAATAATATAAACTATTTTTTTTCATGTTTTCATTGTTTGAAAGATAAAAAAAATGCAACTCTGTTGAGTGTAAGGCATATTATTTTTAATAAATTTGACCAATTACCTAGTACCATTTATTCTCGTACCCAAGTTATAACTATACGAAAAAAAAAATCTGCAAATGTTGCTAAAGAGCTTGTTGAGTTTACCTATTACTTAATATCTCGTAAAAATAAACTTGATAATTTTGATCATGAAATAAATTTTGAACTGTCAATATTTGTTTTTATTTGTATTAAAAATAAATGTGAATATTTTTGGATTTGACAACTATTTAAATGAAAACAAATATGTTTACTTCAAACAAGCCCTACATTTGTGTTCATAAATCAGTGGAGTATTGATATTTTTGTTTATTAAAAGCGTTTATTCAGTTTAATAACTATGTTGAGTTAAAATCCAATTGTTTTAGTTTCTAGATTAGACATTGTGCCAATCTGTAATATCATAATAGCTACGTTGTGCACATCCTACTGCTTATTTATAATTATACGTAAAAGCGACACGATTAGGTTACTAAACACACATCAATTCATTATGTAATCAAGCGAGTGCGAGCAAGACGGACTCACATGTTTGCCACTTTTTCAAGTGCACGCTACGCAAGAAATGACCATAGTTTGAACATTTTATATATTTTGAATATGTAATATTGCCTGAGAAGTTTTAATGAATCTCCCTGCCCTATAGATCCAGTGTTTCTCTGAATTTTGAAGTCCGATTGGGTTCCTTCCTCATTCACTGGTTTCAATTTAGTTTCGAGCTGTTTGTCAAAAGAAGCTGATTCGTTCCCGACGGCTTCATGATGCGCATCAAAATCCTCTTCATCTTCTTCGTCTTCAAATGGCATTCATTCAGGCCCCACTGCAACAATGTTCACGTAGTTGTGATCTTGAAGCGTCGGTGAAGAGTAGAGAGGACGGGATTAATTGAAATCCAATTTTCTATCGCTTTCTAGCGGCTTGGCTTCAGAAAGCATCAATAATGCATCAATTGATGGATCGGTTTTTTTTTCACTCATAGCGCTGGCATGATAATCAAATATCTGTAAAAAAAAATATTTTCAGCTTACGCTAAAAACTCGCGAGCTTGATTTCAGTTGGCTCAGAATCCAGCCGACAGAATTCTATCCATTTGGATCATGTAATATCATCACTGAAAAAACGCCAAAAAGGTAATCCCGGATAGTTCCTCACGGCCACAGTATTTAACTTTACACTTCATGTTGAACAACTTTAAAACGCCTGCATCAGTCTGCGACCAGCTGCAAATCGCGAAATGAGCAAAACCGAACTGATTTGTGAACAAATATTTTCCGACAGCATGAAGTCATGCGACGGTAACACATAAACATCAGGGACACGCCAAACAAAAACTACTGATTTACACAACAGTTTTCTTGATTATGTTAGTGTGATGAAAATTTTCAGTTCAAATATAGAGGCTCATTCAAAACATTGTATGTGTAGCATTGTATGCGGAGTTTTTGTGTTTACAAACGGCTGAAAAGTATACTGTCAAATGCTCATACAATTCCATCGAATATTTTTCCAGTACACCCAAAATAAAAACCAAGATTGTGATGCGAATTCGCATGATTTTGTTTTATTTCTCGTGATGGATCGCAACTTGGAGAAAAAATGCAACATTGGTCGTGGGTCAAAAAAAACAACACATCAATTCGCTTTGAAAAACTCATTGTGTGCGTGAGGTTGTGCAGTGTACTAGTGTTAAGTATGAAATTGGAGTCCAGAAGTTCAAAGACTCACAAAACGAAACGATCACAACTCGCAACCGAGATCCGAACCGTGGTCGCCAGCGTCATTGCTCGAGACAGTAACCGTTAAGCCACTTCAACAGTACTGCTCAATGTTCAAAAACTGCCATACACTGACGGAACTATCAACACTTTCTCATCATATCTGACATTTGTAGCAAACATTACTGTCCACTCTTGGGGCCTCATGGTGATGAGCGAACATCTCCTTCTACATCACTTCAACAAGTTGATATGAATGGAATAAAATCTCTACAGTTGCTTCAATTGTCGAGGTACTCAGCGATACAGCAAGGAAGCAACTGTCATTCGCAAACACTTGCATGACTCCGTGTATTTCTGAAGGGGAAATTTGATAAGAGGAAAATCGGAGTGAGATGACGAGTGAAAATAAAAATAGAACACTGGACAGCGGAATTCCAACAATGGCCAATAGCATTGCGGCATTCTGTGGTTTTGTCTCACCTACGTTGAAAAGTTGTTGGCGGTTAAGCAAAGACCCAGCGGTTGCTTCGACTGTCGAGGCACTAAACACACAGCGATAAATTTGTTCCGAGGAATCTCGGTGCTGCCAACTGCTTGGACAAACTTGCTTGGCAATTGCACTATTTGTCACAATTTTAACTGTTGAGTGTATCAACATATTACTGTGGAATGATTTTATTATAATAGGCATGTGGTGTCTCACTGGAATTGAGCACAGCAGCCTTACTGAGATGGATATCACTTCTCAAAATCTCAAATGAAACCGTTCAGTACACTGTTGTTGATATTTTCTGCATTCGTGCATGCAACGCGTTATCGGCGGAGATCGAAGTGTGCTGTGCTCTAAGCGAGACGTGAAAAGTTTTCTGCTGTCATTTTTACACCGTTTTATTTTTCAAAGTATTTCTTGTTGCCTGTTCCTTACACTATACTTAATCAACTGGGTTTCAGCTAAGTATACTTTGTATGTCTGAAACCCCATTAGCTTTAGGTCCCGTACAGTGAAATTTTAAGGTAAAAAACATATCATTGTTCGCGATGAAAGTCAAATGAAGATCACATCAGCGAATACGATTAGTTTTCTTGCGCCAACCGGTCTTAAATAGTCTCAGAGAGCGAGTAATGGCGCTATATACAATAAGCCAGGTTGGGCTAGGACTATAGTTAATGCTTAAGTCTCAACCGTTTGAAGAGAAATGGAGCATCACTTAACTTTCTTAGACTAGATGCTCCCAACGACCGTCTTAAATAAATATTCAAGTAATTGCTCATGGAATAAATCTGCAAAAACTGATGGTCTGCGTCGGGTAGTGGCAACAACATACGATGGTAGATGGTAAAATGGTAGTGAAAGGAACCGCCGGTAAGCATGGTTTATTAAATTAAATCTTGTTCGTTGCAATTGTGATTGCTGTGAACGGCGAGTGACGTGCATGAAGAAAGAGAGTGGATGAATTACCTTGAACGTGGGCATGAAACTTTCCCTTCTGATGTCTGTCGCGCCAAACGAAGTCATCTGGAAACAGTTGTTATACTTCTGGATATTTAACAGAAAATGCTTGGATTCAGGACCTGTTCAACACATCAATGTGTGCAAAGGCTCTGAAGGTGAATTCAATACTGCTAAATTTATCTTTCCATTTGCGCCACATAATCTCATAGTTTCACTTCGTAACTTTAATGCCTTATAATGAGGACACACAACGGTTATTGATCTGATGGTAACCGACAATATATGTCGACAGCATAATCAACCGTTGGATCGTAACGAAATGCCAAGCGGTTCCGTGCATTTGCCAAGTTTGATTGCCTGCGTACTCGACGGTCCAATTTGTTTTCTTCTGCGACTCCATTTGATCGATATACCGCTCCCCGACCTTGTTTAGTTCTCAATCAATCTAACATCTAAAATCGACATTTTCAGAATCTGATGCCCTTGCTTCAGTGTTAAGTAGCCGTGTAGTCTCATTCATCTGACTGCGTTGCTCTTTGTTTTGGCTCGCCCGTATGGTCCTTTGCTGATTCGTATACGGCGACCAATGCTAGAACGTTTTCATTTCGGCATGGTTCACTCTTTGATCGCAGTACTGAAAGCCAACAGAATGGTTAAAATGAAAGATGATGAACAAACCTACTCCAATTCCATTAAAATTCACTCACTTCGATTACCGCTGTACATAACTGAAAACAATACAAAAACCCTGAAACTAACTCAAAAATCTACTGACTATCCCTTTCAATTTGTATTTGTTTTCTTTTGGCACTTGATTGAATATGATGTCAGTTACTTGGTAGAAACCTTTTGACATTTTTTTTAAGTTGCGATTTTCCAGCTTTTGTAGGTTGTTTGTTGCAATTGTCTATACAGCAAGGGATGGGAAAAAAGTGTCGATTAGATGTCTACTTAAGAAGATGTTGAGCACTCATGCTACTTTCATAGACACCTAGAGTTGGAAGTTGGATGGGATTGTGCGGGAGGCTTTCCTTGGCGAGAAAGCATATGTGTATTTATATGCATATCGGTCGTTGGAAGTGACAAAGCTAAGGCTTGTAAGATGGAACACGATCCGTTTTTTGCTCGTAACATGTACAATTTTTATTTTTTCGCGAATCCAAAGACATCTTTCGAAAGAAGAACTAATAGGCTCCAACTTTGCTGAAGAAACTGATTATTTATAGTCATCAAAAAAAAGACCTATTTTCAAAATCCATCCAAAATTGCAATTTCAAAAAATGGCTTGTAGATGGATTCGTTTTTTGTTCGTAACATGTATAATTTTTACAACGGCAAAGGATACACAATGACCTAGGTTAAACTAATACAAATTCAAATTCATATAAACATGTTACTTATTCGTTCCAACCTCCGATATGAGATGTTTTTTGTTGAGCAGTTATGCTTTCCTTGACGTCTACATTCGAAAAGTTTTCTTGTCGTTCGATTAGTTGTCCGTGGTGATTTGAAGCTTTCTCTGTTTTTGTATTCCAAGTGCGGGCTGCTTGGCAATCTTAGTCCTTCATTTCCATTTCGAAGCGAGAAATTTGTTTAAGTGAGTTCCGCCTGTCATAAAAGCTAGGGAGTTGTTTCGTAGGTAATCGAATAACGATCTCTATCTGTTATATTTTAAGAATATGGTGGAGCCATTTTGAAATAGATAGTGGGTTTACCGTTCGGTGACGCTAACGCTTTCGAAACTGTATTCATATGAGAAACCTGCCGTGAGGAATGGATTTCTCACCGGGAATAACAACAGGCTCTCCTCAGAGGTGGTACTTAAGGCACTCGTTAGAAAATCTGAGAGACAGAGAACCCCGTAGCCACTTGTTGTGTGCTCAAACTATATAGACCATTCAGTATAGTAAGGGCGACGGACTAGGCGATGAGAACAAAGCCCGACCCCCAGAAGAGAATGGGGACACGAAATTTACCTACCAGTGAACCAACTGAATAGAAATCCTAACAAATAACTTGAATTCTCACAATACAACTGCCCCTCCACCCAAAGCCATCAGTTATGGAAGTTTTAACAGTGGCGCAATTAGCTTTCGTTAGGCGAATATAAAACTTGACACAGGTGGAGAGTCACGCCGGAAAACTAATCCACGGCTCTTCAGCTCAATTAGCTCACTGAAAATGATTCTTAAGTTCTCAACACACGCATCCCGCATGGAAAATGAACCATGATCGCATAGCTCCGTTCGACACAGAAAGAAGCTCAAAACGATTCGCACAGTTAAAAAGAAAAAGAAAAAAATACTACTTAGCTGCGGTTTCCTCGTATTAATACTTCCCCCTTCTGGATAATAATTCGAGTCTTCGAGGAAAACGTTGGCACTTAAACTAACATTTGCTTGCACTTCAGGTTCAACAGGGATGCCATATTTACAGACATGTCTGTAAATTTGCAGACTTTTCGTTTTTGTTGCAGACTTTTTTAACGATGCAGACATTTAGCAGACATTTTATTTAGGTTGCAGACTTTTACAGACATTTGAATTTTTGTTTAAAATTTCAAATAAAGGTATTCTCTGAAGTTCATATTAAAAACGTAGGAGGATCTGAACAGACACTGAAATAAGCTTTGTTGAAATATTTTAAAATATCGTAGGTAAAAGTAGAAATCCTTGAAGAAACGAAAGCGGTGGGCCAACTTTTTTGGCATAGCTGCCCTACGCTCAATTTGAACTTTTTCTATTCAATTTCACAACCTGCCGTGCTCTTACGGACATATCAAAACATTCGTTTCACATCATTGGTTCTAGCAGAAATTGCTGTCCACTCCTAGGGTTGCATGTTGATAAGAAGGATAAATCCAATTTTCAAACATTAATATGGGCATCGTCGGAGGCTTTCGGCGTGAAGCCAGCAAACGTGGTAGGATATTGATTAGGAACTCGAGTTATTTGGCCAACCAATACGCCTTGGGTCGGATTAACAAAAAGTAAATTTTATTTTCTCGTTTAAAAACCATTACTTTTGTGATCCTAACATTTGCTCTAAAGCCAAGTCGGTTGCAACTCATGAACAGAACGGCAGTTATGAGCTATTGAAATAAATCTAAAAACTCTGAATTTTTCCAAAGTACTACTAAATGCATCATTTCAGTATATCCCTGAATAAGTTCCAAATTCCTGGAAGTATAGGGAGAAAAGACCCAGAAAAGACCCGGAAAGTTTGCAGTAGGCTTCCCAGAGCTTCGGAAAGATAATTCCCGAGGAAGAGACTTCCTCGGAAAAAAAAACTTCTCCGATTGTCAGGTTGAAACATCTCAGAAATATTGGGAGCAAGCAGTTCAAGCAAGACGAATCTTCAAAAATTCAGGACCGAACATTACCGAAGTTCAAGATCATACTTACCAGAATTTCATGACAGAACTTCCCCAAGAATCAGGAGAGGAATTATCAGAGCTTCAAGAAAGAGGATATTTTTTGAAGTTTGGAACTTTTCAGAGGTTCTGGAGTTCTTCCCTGAAATTCAAGATTGAATTTCCCAGAATTTCAGAAAAAAAAACTTACCCAAATTTCAGACGGGAACTACCTATAATTTCCCGAAAAATTTGAAAAAAAATCTTCGAGAAGTGCTAGCCAGCGTTTCCAAAGCTCAGAGGAGAATAAGGATTTCTTAAAATTCTTTAGAGAGAACAGAAAGAAACTTCCCAGGAGCATAGGGGTACTTTCTTCTAATTTGCGCACCAATTTTCCAAAGTTCCGGAACAAACTTCCTCAAAGAACTGGACAATTCTTCGCAAAAGTTCGGAAGCCCAGAATGAAACTTCAAGAACAAATTTTAGGGAATTTTCCTAGAAATTGGAGACGGCTTTGCCAAAATTTAAATAAAAATATCCTCGCATTTCAGGGTGGGACCAATCAGAAGTTTGGAAAGAATAAGCTCAGGAAAAAACTTCCCCAAATTTCAGGAAGAAACTTACCAAAGAGGGCACTACCTGTACGATCAAGAAGGAACTTTTCAAAAAAATCAGTAAAAAACTCCTCAAAAGTTTACAAGAGGGACTTCTCAGAAGTTTGGAAGAGAGCAAAAGTTTAGTTGGAACTACCCAGAAGTGCTAGAGAGCTTCCTTAAAGTTTCGAATCGAACATTCCTTCATTTCAGAATGAGAACTTTTTGGAGTTCAGGAAATCGCAGAAGTTCAGGTAGATACTTTTGATAAAATCAGAAAGATACTTTCCAGAAGTGTAGGGGAAACTTTCTAGTAGTTCAAGCAGGAGTTTCTCAGAAATTCAGGAATATACTTCCCCGAAGTTCAGGAGAACAACTTCCCCTGAAGTTGAGAAGAGAACATCTCGGAAGTTCAGAAAAGTACTTCTCAGAAGTTCAGGAAGAAACTTCTGACAACTTTAAGAAGATTTTCCAAGAAATTCTAGAAAGTATTTTCCCAAAGTTTTGCAGAAATTTTCCACCTAGTTCTGGATGGGACTCATCAAATGAAAACTAAATTTTGATTTTAAAGTACAAAACTGGAAAAAAAACGTTACAGGGGAAATTATTTGTTTTGAAAACTGTGTCATCAAGCTTCAGTGCCACTTCCAGTGTCAATCCAAGAAATACATGCAGAATTTTTTACATAATCACAATTATTGCGAAAATGACAAAACTCGCTCTCTTATTACGTCTTTTCGTTGTTTTTTTTTTTAATGTAAATTTGTAATTTTGTCATTTTGTAAAAAAAAAAATAACAGACTTTTGTAGACATTCCCAGACATTTCGAATTTTTATCACAGATATTTGAAAAAAATATCTGGCATCCCTGGGTTCAACAGCTAATTAATGTTGGAATAAATATAACTAGCAAACAGAGATTTTTTTTTTGAAATTTTACAGAGCACAAATAAAACGATACGTTAAACTCGAAGCGTAGCCTATTCCCTCATCCGTAATGATTAGGTGCAGAGGTGTAAATGTACATTTTTTTGGAAAACAGTCACCTGCTGCAATATTTGAGGCCCGCACACTACCAACAGCTTAGTGAACAGTTCAAGCGAAAGCGGGGGATGGAACAGAAAGAGAAAAAAATCTCCCCACTGTTTCAAACAGTTTGGAAATGGTATGTGACTATATTTGATAGCTTGATTAAAACGCTCTTATTTGGTATTATAAATATGAGCTGTTAGTATCCATTCTAATGATTTGATTCCATATAACAAACATCATATGATATGTATGTAGTAAAGAATTTTTATACTTTTTGAAAAATTTCTTACACCATTGGCTGTAGGCAGTAAAAATGTTTCGTCGCCTGGAATAAACGGAACAGAAATGTCATAGGAGATTTTCTCCTACGACGGTTCACTTTTGCGTGTGTTCAATTTGGTCCTAATGAAATATGTCAAATATCAAAATGTGAATATCAAAATATAGTACAATTTTCGTCGGCAAAACACAAAGGGCAACTGTAACCTCACTACGGCACCACCCTCGGCATATGGCAGAGTGCGAGATGACTTTTGACAGGTGCATGCGTGTGTGTATTTGCGAGCGGGCGTGCGTCTTGCCTCTCTCGGCGAGAATGAGTGCCTCCCACCGTGAGTGAGTGAGTGAGTGAGTGAGGGAAAACGATAATACACTTTTTTCCAACCCGCGAGTGTGTGACTCTGATAAAGAAGAAGTAGAGCACCCGTGAAAAGGTGTGTTGTGCGAGGATCTTTCCTACACACAACGGATGTGCGAAAAGAGTAGTTTTAAAAAAACGTTTTTACCAGTATAATTTGTCATTTAACTGTGTTTTAAGTTCCGCTCGTTGTGCAAACCGTAAGAAAGTAACCGAAGAAGCGCGTTCCCATCGGGTAGCCCGGGGGAAGATTGGAAAAATCGGGGATATCTTTTCAGTTCGGATTTTTTTTTCTCTTCGGGAAAGGTGAAGGCACAGGGGTGATTTGTTGGAAGAAGAAAAAAGAAGCAAGAGACACACACAGCAGAGAGGGAAGAAAAGTCCAAGGGAAAAGAACTCCTGGTGATACAAGGCTGGTGAGAGAGAGACTGTGCCAATTGGTAGTGTGGTGAAGCGACCAGTCACGAAATAGGATCAGGAGCAACGCCAACACCATTTTTCCAAGGATGACGGATTAAGAGTGGGTCAGTTTAGAAAACAGCAAAACCAGCGAAAAAAGCAGGCAAGTGATACCATGGATGATGAAGCCGTCACGAGTCATCCGCACTTGGCCGGAGTAGCGTGAGTCTCGACCAGCACCGGCGGATCCACGGAGGCAGAGCACCACAACATCATCAGCATCACATTGCATCGCAAAACAAAATGGCGGGTGGTGAGCATTCGTTTGGAAGAAAGACATTTCACAAGCCAACCTATTGCCATCACTGCTCGGATCTGCTGTGGGGACTAATCGGACAAGGATACATCTGTGAAGGTCCGTATCGTCTCTGTTAGACAGAAAATGAACAAGCATAAAGCCCCAGAATAAAAAAACCTTCCGGCCGGGGAAAATTCCCTGCGCACAGCCGGAGGCCGCTTGGTCCAGAATACGGAAAATCCCACGCGAGCCATTTTCCTGCAAATTTTCCAGGAACGTTCGAATCATCATCTGCGGGTTCGCTTCCAGATCGCTTTCGGTAGCCAGAGTTTGGCCATCATTGGCCATTTTTTCGCTCTCGTTCTCGCCGTTTCCTGCCCGTGCTCTCTTGCTCTCAAACCGTTGCCAAGTGTTCATATAAAGTGAAGTGCCAGTCAGTCAGCCAGCCAGCCAACCAACCATCCAGAGCTATCATCACTCTTCTTCGAAGCCGAGGAAAACGAAAAATAATATTGATCTATACTCCCCCGAATTCTTGTTATCTCCAATCCAGTCGGAAAAGTGAGCGCCGGTGTCACCCATTCTCACTTTCTCCCGCTCTCTCTCTCTCCTCGTGGGATAGTTTGGAAGAGAGTGAGTGAGGGGAGCGACCAGACTTGCAACATGTACCTTTCACACATTATTTTCACGCACGCACGCACGCACAGAATACACTCACTTATCAACAACAAGAAGGCAAAGAAACACACTGGTTGATGATGGACATTGGCTCTTGGCCGGGAGAAAGAGAGTTGGCTTGGGAGAGAATGGATTTTGAAGAAAAAAAAGAAAAGCGGAGAGCATTTGAGCAAGTGAGTGCGTATGACATTGAAAATGTTTTGCCAGGAAAAAAAAAATAAATTTGGAATTATCCAGTGCAAAATAAATTTAAATTAGTAAATTCCAGGTAGTTGCATGTTCGGTTGTAGTTGATGGCGAATTAATGGACGCAGTGCCAAACTCAAGTGGAAGAAAAACTACTCGGCAAAGTGGCCAAGCACAGAGTGTATTTGCCTTCGATATCGACCTGCCTATCTACCTATGTGTATATCGAGGAGGAGCTCTCGCCGAAACCAGAAGCGCACCAAAGAGTGTTTTTAAGTGTGTGTGGTGGGTGATCATCGGAAAAATTAAGATTAGAAATAATGGAACGAAAATGGCCTGCAAATGATGGTGGTGATTTTGGATTAATTGTGGTGTTGGCTTCTCTCTTTTTTTTTTTTGAAAATGAAATCGATGGTTCCAATTGACGAAATTGAAAAACTGTGCTTGGCAAAGGTGTGATTATCGAGAAGGTGACGTCGACTGTGTTGTGTAGATGATTTATGACCCGTGTCTGTTTCTGCTAGCTGTGTTTGTGTGTAATGGATATACTAGCTCCTAGAATAGTGTTATGCATGCTCTTTAGGATTTTGATATCATTTGGATTATACACACTTAGTTGGATTACCGTTTTTTGCATTCTGGATTGCCGGTTTGGTAAGGTAGAGTACACAAATACTATTTTTGTTCCGTTGGTTTAGACTTAGTTTTAGGTGGGGGATTTCCGTGCGACAGGGTAAGCTTCTTCCGTTGTTAATTTATTGGTAGTTCAACGGGGTACTAAATACTTAAGCTAATGTGAAATAGGTTGCTGAATTCTGGTATGGACTGCAGAACGATAATGCAGCACACGGAACTGAACAAGCA
Source organism: Aedes japonicus (assembly GCA_034211315.2). Lineage (NCBI taxonomy): Eukaryota > Metazoa > Arthropoda > Insecta > Diptera > Culicidae > Aedes > Aedes japonicus. The sequence goes on from JASCZW010009054.1 coordinate 45,406, forward strand.
G